>CM076575.1:1687529383-1687747746 GCA_034641835.2 Pinus albicaulis | reverse complement strand
ACATGGAAAATTTGTGGGGTTATTGTTAAGAGTTCGCATGGAAATTTAATTTTGGTGCGAAGCGATGCGTCGCATATCACATATCGCACGGGATAAGGAAAAAGGTTAACGCTAAACTAAAAAAGTTTTGAAGTGCGATATCCATTTCGCTGTGAACTACGATATCACAAAATCGCAGATTTACAAAAGTTTTAAGTTTTTAAATCTGCAGGGAGGTAAGTCACAAGAGTTTCAAAGTTTCACTTGGCATTGATTGGTCCATTCTGTGTGGGCCATAAAAGTATAAGCTCCGCGCGTGAATACTTTGTTTTAATGGGAATTTACTTGGGAAAGGAAAAATTAATAAATTTTTTGTGTATTGTGGGTAATTGCGGCCTTTTGGCTGCATCATTTGGTATCGGAGCAGAAGGTTGAGATTTTTTCTCAAGTATTATAATAAATATGCCACCCAGGAGAGGAGTTGGCAGAGGTCGAGGGAGACTTACAGCAAATGCAGCTTTTCTCGAAGAGATTAGACACCTTCGTACAAGGATAGCAACAATGGATACTACTTAGAAGAGAGCACCTAAAGAAGAAGATGTCAGTGCAACAGAATAATCTTCTGAAGAAGAAGAAGAAAGAAAGGAAGCTAAAGTTTTCAATATATTGGCAAAGGTTAGTGGAAAACCAAGAATGGAGATTCCTTTATATGAAGGGAACCTTAATGCGGATGAGCTGATAGATTGGATCAATTCAGTGGATAAGTATTTCGACATAGAAGAGGTCAAAGATAAGAATAAGGTAAATTTTGCAGCTACCAAGTTGAAGGGCCATGCATCTATCTGGTGGGATGAACTACAAACATCCAAGATTAGAAAGGGAAAGCCTAAGATCAAGTAATGGGATAAAATGGTAAGTAAATTGAAGAAAAATTTTATGCCAAAATATTATCAATTGAATCTTTTTAAACAGTTGCAAAATTTGAGACATAAATGAATGACTGTCAAGGAGTATACATAGGAGTTTACAAGTTGAGCATTAGAGCAAGACATGCTGAAGATTATATGGAGAAAGTAGCCACATACATCAATGGTTTAAGGTGTGATATAAAAGATGAAATTAGTTTGTTGAGTCTGAAGAAAATTGAGGATGCCTATCAAGCATCTTTGAAGGAAGAGGAGAAAATGTTGAGGAAACAAAGTTAGAAGAATAGAGGTAAAAATCCAGTAAGAGGAAGAGGAACTTTTAGACCAAGATTTCAGCACTCTCAAAATGAAGTAGGAGGTTCAAGTAGCAGACCACCGCAAAGAGGAGACTTTGGTAAAGGAATATTTTCACCCAGAGGTAGGGGCCGAGGAAGAGAAATGCGGTGTTATACATGTGGAGAATGGGGACATGGATCATGGGACTTTCCTCATAACAAATCAGCAAATCAATGGAATGTGAATGTGGCTGAGGCAAAGGAAGAAAATCTCCAGGTCACAAAAAGGAAGAACCACCTAAAGCAGGGGAGTATTTATTTCTCAAAAGAGTATTACTTAAAGCAGAGAAGGAAGCAAATGAGCCAGCTCAAAGGAAGAGCTTATTCAGGATTGTATGCAAGTCTAAAGATAAGTGCTGCAAAGTTGTGATTGACAGTGGGAGAACTGATAATATTTTTTCTGCAGAGATGGTTGAGAAATTAGGGTTGAATAAGACGATACACCCTACTCCCTACAGAGTGTTGTAGCTACATAAGGGACATCAAATTTTGGTGATAGGACAGTGCAAAGTAGAGATACAGATTGGTACATATAAATATGTTATATTGTGTGATGTGATGCCAATGGACGTATGCCATGTATTGTTGGGAAGACCTTGGAAATTTGACAAAAAATCTATTCATGATGGAAAAAGGAATACCTATACCATAGATAAGGATGGAAAGTAGCACACATTATTACCTTTGAGGGATAAGGCAAACAAAGGAGCAACTGGGAATAGTGTTATGCTGATTAGTGGAAAATAATTACTGCAAGAAGTCAAGAAGGAGAAAGAAATGAATTTTAATATTGTGGGTAAACCCAAGGTAATTCTGACTTCTACAAATTTAGATAATCTGCCTGTGGAAATTAAAAATATGTTAGATGATTATGATGATATAGTTGTTGATGAATTACCAAGTAAATTGCCACCAGTCAGAAGTATAAGTCATCACATACATTTGATACCTGGTGCAAGTTTACCAAACAAAGCAGCATATACAATGACCCCTCGGGAGAATGAAGAAGTTGGAAGACAAGTACATGAGTTGTTAGATAAAGGAATGATCAAAGAAAGCCTTAGTCCAGGTGTAGTACCAACCGTGCTTAGTCCAGATAAAGGAGGAGAGTGGCACATGTGTACTGATTCTAGAGTTATAAACAAGATCACTACCAGGTATATATTTCCATTTCCATGCATAGATGATTTGATGGATTGTTTAAGTAGGTCAAAGTATTTTACTAAGATAGATATAAAGAGTGGATACCATCAAATAAGGATTAGAGAAGGAGATTAATGGAAGACTACATTTAAGACCAACAGTGGATTGTATGAGTGGTTAGTAATGCCTTTTGGGCTCACTAATGCACCAAGCACATTTATGAGACTAATAAAAATGTCTTGAAAGAGTATGCAGGAAAATTTGTGATAGTCTATCTTGATGACATTCTGATTTTCAGTCAGAGTAAGGAAGATCATTTGGAGCATGTCAAGTTGGTGTTAAATACTTTGCAAAAGGAGAAATTGCTTATAAATTTGAAGAAGTGTAGTTTCATGAAGAAAGAGCTCATTTATTTTGGATTTCTAGTTTCATAAGAAGGCTTGGAGATGGACCCAGAAAAGATCCAGGTACTACTGGATTGGCCAACTCGGAGAAGAATATTTGAGGTAAGGAGCTTTCCTGGTCTTGCAAGTTTTTATAGAAAGTTTATAAGAGGTTTTAGTTAGATCTGTGCACCAATAATTGAGACAATAAAAGAGAGAAAACAACCATTTAAGTGGACAGAAGCAGTAGATTAAAATTTCAAGTTGTTGAAAAAGAAGATCACCGAAAGACTAGTTTTGGCCTTGCCAAATTTTGATGAAATATTCCAAGTTGAAACTGATGCTAGTGGGATAGAAATTAGAGTTGTCTTGAGTCAAGAGTAGATACCGATAGATTATTTCAGTGAAAATTTAAATGAGGCCAAGAGGAAGTATTCATCCTATGATAAGGAGTTCTATTCTATTGTGCAAGCTTTGAAGAAATGGAGGCATTACTTGTTTTCCAAAGAATTTGTGTTGTATTCAGATAACCATGCACTGCAGTTCATAAATAATCAGCCGAAGTTGAACCAAAAGCATGCTAAGTGGGTGGATTTTTTGCAGAGTTTTACCTTTGTAATCAAACACACAAGTGGTAAGTCAAACAAAGTTGTTGATGCTTTGAGTAGAGTAAATTTGATTATGCAGGAATTAAAGATTGACATTTTGGGGTTGAAGAAATGATTGATATGTATGAGGAAGACACAAATTTCAAAGAAATATATGCAGCTGTTAAAAATCTTGTGATTCATAATAGAAGCCAGTGGATGGAATACCCAATTCAAGGAGGATTGTTGTTCAAGAATAATAAATTGTGTATACCTTAGTGTTCCATGAGGGAAAATCTAGTTAAGGAGAAACACAGTGGAGGACTCTCTGGACACTTTGGACAAGATAAAACATTTTCTCAAGTAAGTGCTTTTTATTATTGGCCAAAAATGCAAAGTGATATCAAAAAGTTTGTTGAGAAGTTCAGGATTTGTCAACATGCCAAAGGAAGAAGCCAAAACATTGGATTATATCAGCCATTGCCAATACCCAATAGACCTTGGGATGCTGTCAGCATGGATTTTGTCTTAGGATTGCCGAAGACTCAAAGAGGACATGATTCTATCTATGTTGTTGTAGATAGATTTTCTAAAATGGCACATTTTATTGCTTGTAAGAAAACTAGTGATGAAACTCACATTGCTAATTTGTTTTTCTCTAAAGTTATAAGATTGCATGGATTGCTTGTGAGTATTGTTTCAGATAGAGATACAAAGTTCGTAGGACATTTCTGGAGGACTCTATGGAAGAAACTAGGTACAAACCTCAGTTTCAGTTCAAATTATCATCCTCAGACGGATGGACAAATTGAAGTGGTGAACAGGAGCTTGGGAAACATATTAAGAAGTTTAGTTTACAAAATCCAAAGCAATGGGATTTAGCACTTGCTCAAGCTGAATTTGCATATAATGATACTCCTAACTGGAGTACTGGGATGAGTCAGTTTCAGATTGTTTTTAGAATGCATCCAAGAGGTGTGTATGAACTTAGATATTTGAGTAAACAAGAGACAAGGAGTGCAAAAGCTGAATAATTTGCAAAACATATGCAGAAGTTGCAAGAACATGTCAAGCAGAGCTTACAGAAAAACAGTCAAAAGTATAAACAAAGATCTAATATGAAGAGGACTGAAAGATAGTTTCAAGAAGATGATTTAGTTATGGTTTATATAAGGAAGGAAAGGTTTCCGGTCGGGATCTATAACAAACTGAAAATGAAAAAGATAGGGCCATGTAGAATTTTGAGGAATTTCTCCTCAAATGCATATGACATTGAGTTACCAGAAGGAATTGGGATATCACCCATATTTAATGTTGCAAATTTGTATCCATACAAAGGAAAAGAGGAAGAAATACAAGAAGAATTTACAGAAGAGGAGGATCAGAATTTGAATTGGAAGGAACAAATGCCAAAGACAACAAAGAAAGAAGTGGAAGCCATTCTGGAGAAAAGAGAAACAAAGAAGACCAGGGGACATACCTATTATCAATATCTAGTCAAATGGAAATGAAAACCAGTGGAAGATGCCAGTTGGATGACAACAGAAGAGTTATATAAGTTTAATTAATATCCCAAAACATTGATGAATCAATCTTTTCTTCTCCGGGAGTCTGATGCAGGAGCATCCGGACATTTTCCAACAATGTGATTATGTGTTCACATGTTGTGGCCAAACAAGAAGTGGGAAAATTTGATCATTAATAGTTTAGTTAGATTTAAATGTGTGAATTTAGTTGGTTTTAATGTCCTATATTAAATAGGAATAAAAGTAGCATTTGGTTCTCCCTGCGAGGAGATTTAGCCAAATAGATTAGGATTCTGAGACAGGATAGAGTATGCTTGAAGCTAATAAATGTGAGTGCAACTGATTTCAGTTAGGTGAAAGTGTAGATAAGTGTGTGAAGTGTGATAGGATAGGTGGAGAGAGTGAAGTGTGAGAATTTTGCGAGTTGTGTGATAGACGAGTGACAGAGAGGAGAAGTCACGAATGTAAAATCCAGAAATTGAAGGGCTTGGCTCTATGTAATTACCTTTCTAATATTTCCAAGTGTGTGTGTTTAAATTCTCCTAATTGTGTTAAATTTCACTCTTTAATTTGTTTTTGAGTCGAATTTCGTGTTATCGCACAAGTGTATGCAAGGAAGTTGATTTGTGAGGCGAACAAGTAAAGACACAGCGAAGTTTTGTGTGAAAATACTTATGCGAAGTGGGCCAATGAATATGCAATAAAGACCGTTAGATCTGACAGAAGACCAATGGTGGAGATTGTATCGATTTCACAAGTCACAGATTTTAGAGCTTTTCATTAAGACCTTAACTCATAAGTTAAGTGAAGTGCAATGCGAAGTGGAGTAAAGGAGAGCGAGGACCGTTAGATTGGGTGTAGATCAACGATGGACGACAAATCGCAAATTCGCACATCGCAAATTTTAGCGGGTATCGTTAATACTTCGCAAGTTAAGCTAATAAATCTAAGATGCGGTGAGGGAAAGCCACGTGTCAGCATAGCGCTCCAACGCATATCGCACATCGCAGATTTCTGGGGTTATTGTTAAGAGTTTGCACAGAAAGTTAATTTTGGTGCAATGCGATGCATCACATATCACATATCACACAGGATAAGGAATAAGGTTAACGCTAAACTCAAAAAGTTGCGAAGTGCGATATCCATTTCATTGCAAACTGCAATATCGCAAAATCGCAAATTTACAAAAGTGTTAAGTTTTTAAATCTGTGGGGAGGTAAGTCATAAGAGTTGCGAAGTTGTGTTTGGTGTTGATTAATCTGTTCTGTGTAGGCCATAAAATTATAAGCTCCACGAGCGAATACTCTGTTTTAACGGTTATTTACTTGGGAAAGGCAGAATTAATAAAGTTTCTGTGTATTGTGGGTAATTGCAGCCTTTTGGTAGCATCACTCATTAGGGGAATTTTGAGGTCTAAAATGGGCCTCCTAAGAAAAATTTACAACAAAAATAAACTTTATAAGAACCAATAGGATTCAAGATGATGATGTCAATCATGGGGGATGATTCACCATTTTTTAAGTAAAAGGGTAAAAAGATTAAAAAATAATAAAATAATAAAACTACTTTTCAACTCGTATTTTCAACTTATCTCCCAAAGTTTTTACTCAAATTTTGAACGAGAGTACTTGTTGGATGCAAAATTTAATTCCTCATTCAAGGAATACCCATGTTGCATACTTTTGATGGACTCTACTACACGAAAACTGAGAAATACATAAAAAAAAATGTGATTACAATCACATTTTTCATGTATTTATCATTTTTCGTGTAACAAAGTCCATCGAAAATATGCAACATGAGTACTCCTTGGATGAGGAATTAAATTTGGCATCCAAAGAGTACTTACACTCGAAATTTGAGTAAAAACATTGAGAGATAAGTTGAAAAAGTAGTTTTTTCTTTTTTCCCTCTAAAATTTGATGATGTAATCAAATCTTATTTTATTATTTCCACTGTTATTTTATAATTTCCTTAGGAGGCCCATTTTAGACCTCAAAATTCCTCTAATGATACCTCTCCCTCACTCCCTTAGTACCTCCTTCATAATCCACCCCCCTCTCACTACAAGGGAAAGACTCTTTAGCGGAGGTTATAAAGGAGGTTTTTAGTGTTATAAAATTGGCCAAAAATGTCAAAAAAACATATTCTACCACATCCGTTTATGGTTACAGAGGTTTTGGAAAATATTTTAACCGAAATTCAACACAACTAAAAAAAAATGGGCGGTCGAAGGTTATTACGGATGTTGTTTTCCTCAGTCCGCTAATCAGGGTTTAACGCACCGGTGCGTACCTGTGGACGACGCCCCAGGGTGGTCGAAGAAGAATGCACTGAGCCGTTAAGGTATAAAACAGAACTGGGCGTAGTGTTGGTGATACAACGCATGGGGCCGTTATAATTGGTCTTTGGATTTCATCGGTTCCCACAGGTCGTATCAACGCGCCGATGCGTACACTTATAGAAACGCACTGGTGCGTCCTTTCACACAAATGCACCGAGCTTTATAATTGGCATCGGTATTCATGCGGTGCAAATATTTCATACAAATACACCAGTGCATATAGACTCTTAAATTCCCCGGTGTGTAGTATCACACAAATGCACAGAGATTTATAATTGGTATCGGTATTCGTGCGATGCCCATAGGTCGTCTAAATGCACCGGTGCGTATATACACAAAAACACCCCGGTGCATAGTATCACACACACACACACTGAGATTTATAATTGGTATATATATTCATGCAGTGCTAATAGGTCGTAAAAAGGCATCGGTGCGTATATAGACATAAACGCACCAGAGAGCTGTACTGCACAAACGCCTCGATATTTTTAACCGGTTTTGGTATTTGTGCAGTGCCCATAGGTCGTAAAAACGCACTGGGGTGCTTAAGAATACAAGCCTACCAGTGTAAGTATACATGCACCAATTTTCATTTTGTATTTTTTAGAAACATCGACCTGTGACAGTGCAATTATTGTGATTATTTTAAATTCATTATTCATCAAAAGTTGACACATCTTATAACAATATTCATATTAATTAAATTTTTATTAATGCATTTGAATGTGATGTTTGGATTAATTTGTTATATCATATCAAAATTATTGTGGTTTTTTAAAATTCATTATTCATCAAAAGTCGACACATATATATCTTATAACAATATTCATATGAATTAAATTTTTATTAGTGCATTTGAGAACGACAATGGAGAATGCAATAGCGACAATAGAGAATGCAATAGAATAAATTAAAACATTTATTACTATTATTATTATTATTATTATTATTATATATATGAATAAAACATTCTTTTTCATACAAAATGGGATATTTATTGGTATCCCTTTATCTTTCAATTGGGACACTATGTCCATTACATTAAATAAAATGTCTGATTTCACAGACATTTTTCAAAAAATACAACGCCTTGCTTTTATATCCAAACATAGTGATCATCATTCTTCGCTTGAACTGCTGTCACTACTAGAGCTACTTCCATGACTTGGGTTATTTTCAGTAATGTTTTGTTCACAGTGTTGATCGTTTTCTTCTTCTTCACCTTCCATCTAGAAACATAAAAATAAACTATAATGAGTGTATATACATTGGTGAGAATAATGAAAATTGCAATATTAAATAATATACATCAATGTAAATCGAAAAGAGATGACGTACCAATGCAACAATTGACTCATAAAATATACACATTCTTTCAAAACCATGTAACATGCCATCTTTCAAGATTTGATATGTTGGCGTAGTGCCATACCTTGTTTCCTACAAGTTTTATACCCCATAACAAATCATATATTTAATATAAAAGATTTATTTTTTCTATTAATTATAGATGGAGCTAAGTAAAACAAGATCGATAGATGCTTACAAATTCCAAAATTAAGTTCTGATATGCCAACATATACCCACAACCCATATTTAACCCAATTTCAATCAATTCCTTTGATGGTTCTTCTTTGTATGTTAGCACCTGTTTGAAGACATTCAATGATGATTTTTGTAAAACAACTTTAAAAATACAAAAATGAAATCTAGTTAAGTTGTTATAAGGATCTCGGATGCGGGTGTATTCGAGGGTTAGAATTGTGATGGGCCTGGGTGCAGCAAAGGGTGGCGACACTTGCCCACCCAAGTCGCCGCCAGAGGGTAGCACTAAAATCAAAATACCATCATATCAGAAGCATTTACTCCATGCGTTGGTCGAGATCCGACCTTAATTCCCATCTATACCTCCGTATGCTCCTCATTGCATCAGCCTTCAGCTCTTATCAATGTGATTTTAATGCAGGGTGATCCTCGATGTGTATCCAGTCTGGTTTTAAAGATGGAGAGTGGCTCTGGCTCTGGCTACTCAGGCGTTCCTCCTCCGCTGCACAGTCTGTGCTCTCCGAATGCTGGGCTCCCCAGCCATCGCACTACTACAGGGAGGAGAAGCCTTTTGAATTGTTGTTTAGACTTTGGAGACGGTCTGCACCTCTCTCGCTCTGGCATTTGCTTGTCTGCCTTTGTTTCTTTGGATTTCTTCACTAACCCACTCCCTTCCATCCCTGTTCCTCCATCACCTCTCTTGTCCTCCGCAGATTCCGACACCATGCCTTGGTTGCGTCAGCGCATGCGGTGCCACAGGGGAAGCACTAGAAGCCAACCCCTGCGCCCACCCTCAAGCTCCACCTCTGAGTCATCTTCTTAATCCAATGACTATTTCTCTGGTTGTTATCCTAATACTAGAAGTGGGAGGGGTAGACTCCATGATACCGGCCATCGCTTGGGTTCCTCCGCTCCTGCCAACCCCACTGCTCAGGCCTCTCACTTGCCCCAAACTGCACAATTCTCTTTCAACTGTTCCTTGAATTGACCCCGCATAATTGCCTCAATTATAGTTGTTTTCAAGGAAGAGGCCTAGGAGGGTGAGCCTAGCACTCATTAGGAGGGGCCTCGCACTGAGATTGCGCAGGATTTGTACAATCAGCCCGGGTTGTTGAACAAGCATCAGGGTCAGGAACCAGGCAAGGATGTTTGTGTCAGCAGGGTTTGTGAGGAGGAGCTGGCTCATGGCGATCCAGGGCCTTCCACGCAAGAAGTTGATTCCACTGTAGACCTGTCAAAGGAGAACGATGACATGGCAGCATACAGATGCCACATAATTGAAGAACCTCCTGATGAGTAATCGTTCTATTCTTGTTTGGTTTTTGTGCTTCGGGGCCCAAACTACTGGGCTTGTTTTTTATTATCTAGATATGTCAGTCTATAAGTTTTGTTTTATAGTTCATAATCGATGTAATCTTCAGACGAATCCATGGTTGTTACCCCTGCATGGGCAGCACAATAGACTAAGAACTGATCGAGACAAGTTTCCCCTTGCGGGTAGTCTTTTTTTTGTTAATATTGCTAATTATGCCACATGTCTGGGCAAAGACTCGGCTTCGGCCACGATGTAAAATATTTTTCTTGTTAATAGATTTAAACTAACTTAGAAAAAAAAAAGTTGTTATAAGGAAGTAAAAATTACTCACAAACTTAGATATCAATCATTTTCTTCCTTGTCATCCTGTTTTATGTGTTGAATGGGTTCCATTTTCTTTTCTTTTCTACAAGAAAATACTTGAAAATTAATATTTAATGCTAAATTGTTTATTTCTTTTACCTAATGCTCAAAAAATTCAATGATTACATATTAAATTTGAAGCAAGTTGTTGTTGAGATGGCTCCTCCAGCAATGCAATTTTATCCACTTCTTTGACCATCTCCTTGTACGCCTTTTTGGACATTCCTACTGGCATATTTCTGATATCAACTCGTTCATCTTTTGAGATTTTCATAATCTTCCTGAAAATGTAACATGACAATAAACTAATTAATTTTTATATTGATATGTGAAAAGTACGTATAACAAAAGTGATATTTATAAATAATTTTAGACAAACATCTAAAGGAATATTACTTTTTCATTCCTTCTTTTTTGTTGTTGTACGTTTTTGCTATTAAAACTCTAACATGTCTCATTGATCAATTCTCTAGAAACTCTTCCTGTAGTTTACATAAAATTTGGTTCTTGGAATCATTGGATTTGTTTTTGTATTGTAAGTGGAAAGAACGTCTATACATTCATTCCACTAGATCCCTCAAACTTTTGTAAAATTTTATCCCCCTTTTGTTAACCTCCAGCACCACTCCAGATGAGCTAAGGAGAAATTCATTTTCATTTGCATGTTCTATTTTTTTTCTTTTCTTAAAACAACATTCATTTTCTGAGTTGTTGGTCTCTATAGAACATTAAACAGATATGAATTAATAGACTTTTTCACACATGTTATCTAATAATTTTAATTATATTATTAATGAAATCTAAAAAAAGAAACTCATATTGGATCGATAGTGTTTTTTCATTCACCTGATTCATCCTTTTGCAATTTTTCCATCAAACTTTTACGCTCTTCTGGTCGTAGATCAGAAATAATCTTATCGAGCTTCGTCATTTTGTGGCTCTGCATGTTACACAGTAAACAATATATATTAGTTAAACTTACATATAGTTCAAAAATAATTTTTTTGTAAAAAATTTACAAAGAAATTGCCTTTTTTTTCTTTTCTTGATGTGTTATCAATATTTTTGTTACTTGATCTCTTGTCATTCATTTCTTTAGCAATCTTAAACCTGTACCATATCATTCAATAATATATTTATAAATAAATTGTCAACTTTTCAAGTAAAAAAAGATCTCAAAAAATCGGTGCGCTATTCATGGTTTATGCACCGACGCCGGTGCGTGTCTCTCTTCCAAACACACCGCCAAAACAGTATAATAGACCATATGGTGCTCTATGTCAACAAGGAGCACCAATGCGTTACATGTCAATTACCGCACTGGTTGACCATGATAAAATAATAGAAATTGTCTAGTTTTAGTATTTTAGCATAAATCGGTGCCATATTTTACATATGGCACACCGATAAAAAAAAATATTAATTTTTTATCACGTTAAATTTTGCGGTGCACTTGTAAAATACAAAGCACTGGTGCACTAAGTTACTCCAGGCGCACCGATAAAAAAATCTATTTTTTTTTTAAATTCACATCAGGGCCCACATGGATTGGGATCCGACTATGCTAATCGTCCCATCGGTTGGATGTCTTAGGTTTATATTTAGCAATACAAACCCTATAAATCTAAATTCAAAAGCCCTAATTCTGAAATCGTAGAAAGAAGAAGAATAAATGGGAGAAACAAAAAGAATGTAAGTTTTTTTTTTTTCCCGAAACATAACGTTTGTGGTGCACCATAATGAAATAGTGCACCGGCTGCATATTTTACAAATGGTACATTGAAAAAATATTTTGTTTTTCTAATTTTTTATCACAGTACTTTCATGGTGCACTGGGATAACAGAGCACACCGGTGCGCTATTCCGCACAGGGCGCACCGACAACTTTTTTTTTTTTTTTAGTTTACGCAAGGGCTGACATGGATTGGGATCAAACTATGCAGGTCCTCCCATTGGTTGGATTTCTTAGACTTATATTTAGCAATACAAACCCTATAAATATAAATTGAAAATTCCTAATTCTGAAATCACAGAATGTGGGAGAAGAAAGGGCAGAAACAAAAAGAATGTAGGGTTTGTTTCTAAAATGGTTTTTTTTGCAAAACAGCACATTTGCGGTGCGCCATAATGTAATAGTGCACCGGTACCATATGTTACATATGGTGCACTGATAAAAACATTTTTTATTTTTTTATTTTTTATCACTGTACTTTCACGGTGCGCTACTATAACCGAGCACACCAGTACTCTATGTTACACAGGACGCACCTACGACAAAAAGTCTATATTTTTTTAAGATTGACGAAAGGGCCGACATGGATTGGAATCGACTATGCAGGTCCTCCTATTGGTTGGATTTCTTAGGCTTATATTTAGCAATACAAACCCTATAAATATAAATTCAAAAACCCTAATTCTGAAATCATAGAAAGTGGGAGAAGAAAGAGCAGAAACAAAAAGAATGTAGGGTTTGTTCTAAAATGGTTTTTTTTTTGCAAAACAGCACGTTTGCGGTGCGCCATAATGCAATAGTGCACCAGTGCCATATGTTACATATGGTGCACTGATAAAAAAATATTTTATCTTTTTATTTTTTATCATTGTACTTTCGCGATGTACTGTTATAACCAAGCGCACCGATGTGCTAAGTTACGCAGGGCGCACCGACGAAAAAAAATCTGTATTTTTTTAAGATTGACGCAAGGGCCAACATGGATTGGGATCCGAATATGCAAGTCATCCCATGGGTTGGATGTCTTATGACTATACAAACCCTATAAATCTACATTGAAAAGAAAGAGGGAGAAGAAAGGGCAGAAACCAAAAGAATCTAGGGTTTTGTTTGTAAAAATGGATGATTTTTTTTATTTTTGTTTCTGAAAACTGCATAAAAGGTAAAAAAAATTGTAGAAAAAAAAAATTTTAAAAAACAATAAGCTTTGATTTTGTTATTTTACTTCATAAAAAAAACTATAGAAAAAATAAAAAATAAAAACAATAGAATTTGATTTCTTATTTTACTGCATAAAAAAAACTGCAGAAAAAAGTACAAAAAAGCAATAAACTTACATCGTTTGAAATTCTATGGTACAGAGTTTGACTAACCAGAGGTTTGGAATTCTGATTGTCTGAATACTTCTGTTCGAACGTATTTCCCTTCTCCACAGTGTTCTCGTGCTCTGTTTGCTCCAGGTATGTATCCTGCAAATCTCTGGCTGAAAATTTTTGCAAAAATAGTGAAATAATGAAAAGTGTTTAGTATTTAAAGAAATTTTTTATGAAATTAGATTTTCGAAAATATTTTTCCACCCATTTTTCAATTTACTACTTTTTTTCACTTAAAGAAAATAGGGTTGTGCTTTTTTATTTGTGGTTATTCGTTTACCGGTACGTCCTTTAATTGAACTGCACCGGTGCGTCATGTTATAAAATGGCACCGGTACGCAAAATAAAAAAACTCACTGGTGCGGTTATTTGTACATTACGCACCAGAATGACATTTAAGTTTGTGCACCAAAATTTATTGTTGTTTTGCTCAAATGCAGGGAGAAAATATCATATATTATATGGAATGGACAATTCTTCAAAATCCAACTCGTTCCATAATATTTCTCAAAGTCCATCGTGGAGTTCTCCCTATCCATGTGGAGACGTAATATTTACTTTAGATTTGTTTTATTTTTTCACTATCTAATTGAATTTATATATGTTTTTTATCCATGCAGTCAATCACGCACAACTTAATTAAATTTATAATGTATACAAATTTGTAGGTTCATGCAGATTCAGCACCGAGTTCAGATGCACAAAATATTCAAACTGCTCCAAAACGTCGGAAGTTCTTATCAGGAGCTGCATACCACAAGGTGCATTTGATAGATGAAAATGGACAACTGCTTCACCCTGCCAATTGTAACAATATTGCATCTTCTAGCCACAATCCCAGGACAATGATGGTGATTATAATTATAATTGTTTGGTATATATATTGATTAATATGTAATTATTTCAACTTCAAACCAATTTATAATCATGCAATATTGTCAACGTGGTTACTAATTGATATCATACATTTTGTACTAATCATGTTCAATTATTTTTTTAATTCTTAGGATTATAGTGATGATGAACGACCTACTTACCATCTTCCGTTGCACCCCACGACAATGTCAAATCGAGAGAAGACTAAATTAAGAGAAAAAATCGGAGAGGAACGATACCAAGAATGGTTGAATCAACCACCGATTCAATTCCCACTACGTCCAGATTCACCAATTAGGAATGACTACAACAATAGTAGTTCTTCACAAGTTGGCAATGGAGGCAATCAAATAGAGGTTGGTATGGATGATTACTTAAGGGATACGACTGCCATGGAGACAATGTTGTTAGATTCATTCCAAAATGATGATCAGCTAGGGGATGATGCTCATATCGCTGACAGCTTTTTCGAAAGCCTTAAATATGCTTTCACCACCCCTCTGGTTGGACCTGGAGGTCAGTCAAAGTCTACCTAGTTGGGGACAAAAATGTTACTGTACAACTTGAAAGCAAATTTTGGCTTGTCTAATGCATGTTTCTCGAAAATTTGAGGTAAGTTACCATAAATTCCTCCCTTATATAAATTTGAGAAATATAATCAGTACACAATGAACGTTACAAATGGTAAATTTTATGAACGTTAATAATTATATCGACATTAATGTACATTTATTAATATATTTTTCCATGATCACCAACTACAGGTTATTCAAAGATAAGGTTCTTCCTAGTGATAATGTCTTGCCCAGTAGCTGCGAAGAGGCAAAGAAATTGTTGAAAATGTTGGGTGTTGAGTACATATCATATCATGCATGTCCAAATGATTGTATTCTATATAGAGGAGAATATGCAGACAAAGAGATGTGTCCGAAATGTGGGCATGATAGGTATGATAAATAAAAAAAGAAGGGTAAATCACGTACTGGTCCTCCTTTTAAGATATTGAGGCACATGCCTATAATCCCAAGGATTCAAAGGCTCTTTCATTGCAAAGAATTAGCTATGTTGCAGGGATGGCATGCCTCACATAGAAGTGAGTTGGGAGTTATGTGAATTCCAACTAATTCAATAGCCATGAAGCATATAGAGGATACATGGCCTGAAAAATTCAAGAATGAAGTACGAAGTCTACGACTTGGCATAGCCATGGATGGCATCAACCCATATTCCCTCCAGAACACCAACTATTATGTTTGGCCTGTAGTAGTGGTCAATAACAATATCCCCCATTGGTTGTCCATGAAGAATGAACATCTTATGTTGGCTCTCATAGTCCCTGCTAGAAGACAAGTGAAGAATATGGATGTCTACTTACAACCACTGGTAGATGAATTGAAGGAATTATGGGATGGAATAAATGTATACGATGTATCAAAACCCATCGTAGCAGAGAGGATTTTTACGTTGTATGGCATATGTGCTTACACGACACATGATTATCCAGCCTTAGGAGTTTTCTCTAGTAAATTACATGTTTAATTTATTGATTTGTTTATATATAATCTAACAATATTCTTTCACATACTAGTTATTTAATTCATTGTAATAATATTTGTTTTGATCTTCATGATATTCTTTAACGTGCCATGCATATTAATTAATGTATACAAATATAATCTCGCAGGTCTTGTAACAAAAGGGTATTTGGGATGTAAATGTTCTGGACCTTCTCTGAAAGCTAGATGGTCCAAGGACCTACGAAAGCCAATGTATGATTGCTCCAGGATATTCCTACTAGAACAACACCCTTATAGAAGAGCAGCATCCGCTTTCAATGGTAAACAAGAGAGAACCCAAAGGCCTCCAATAATGACACCAGTTGAATGTCTTAGAGCATATGAGAGAGAGAACGAGAAGGATTTCATAGAAATGTTCGATTCAAATGGGGAGCCTAAGTTCGATGATCCAGATTTCTTCAACACCTATGTTGAGAAATTTCCCATTGGGATGAAAAGGAAATCTATATTTTATGACCTCCCATATTTGGAGCATCATAAGATTGCCCACTTATTAGATCCCATGCATATATTTAAAAATGTTTCACCTTCTTTATGGAGGCACATATCATCGAAACAAAGTGACACATTGGTTGTTAGGAAAGATCTTATTACTTCAAAAACTAAAGAGAAATATTGGCCAAGACGATTAGAAAGTACGGGATCAGAGGCAGGTGTTGGTGCCTCTAATTCATGGTTTTTCAAAGAAGGTGATGTCCCATGGATTTTAAAAAAAGATGATATATCTTTTGCAAAGGAATTTATAATGGATGCGAGGGTGCCAACTTCATACGGGTCTTCACTACGGCGTTGCTTCACTGTGGATGACCATTTTTCGGGGTTGAAATCGCATGACCATTTGAATCTTCTAAGAGTATGTATAATGTCAAAAGCATGATTTTATTATTTGTTATATTAATAAATTTTATCCTATGCAGGGATCATAAAACATAACTAATTTTGTATATTATTGCATGTGTTTATAAATTTTCAGTGTCATTATCCTTTGTTTGTGTGTGGGTGTGTGAAACATGAATTCCCTCAAGACCTAGGACGTGCCATATCTAAATTATCTACATTTGTACGTTGGATCATGTCAAAGGAGATTCATGTGGCTAGCATTCCACGGTGGCGTCAAGAGATAGTTGAGATTGTTTGTATGTTTGAGAAGGAACTGCCGACGAGTTTCATGGACTTACACGTTCATCTTCTAATCCACCTAGTAGATGAGGTTGAATCAGTTGGGGTTGTTTCTTGTCGTTGGATGTTCTTCTTAGAGAGGTACATGAAGAAATTGAAAGGTTTTGTTCGACAAAGGGCAAAACCCGAGGGGTCTATGGTAGAGGGGTACATATCATATGAGTCCTTCTACTATGCCAATGAGTACATCAAGCATATCGACAACAGACCAGGTGCAGTGATTTGGGACGATGAAATGGATGAAGACAAAAGAGAGAAAGGTTCAAACGAGGAAAAGCGCTGACACAAAGAGTAAGCAACTTATGATTTTTCAAATTCATAAAAAAGAATTAATATCTATGCTGAACTTCACAGAATGTATGTATTTGGATCTCTAAGTACTATATAATGTTGGTTTGATTTCACGCGAAAATGGTGAAATTGGAAGCAATCAAATTCATTCTTTACACTCAAGGACACAACCATAGGTCGCATTGTACTAACAAAACAAGACAGAAATGATATGATAGAAAGAATTTACTCTGCTGAATGTATGTGCCTTATCCTGATCATTTAAAAGAAAATATGCCAAAAATATGCCCCAACAGTTGGGTTGTTGACCAAGTCAGAGATAAATACGGTGTTACCGGTCATTACTAGCATGCTGAAGAGGATGTGCTAAACATAGGGATTGGGTGTAGCAACTCGATAATAATATTTTTAATTTATATGTAAATTTGAAACTTATATTAAGACATCTACATTTCATATTTTAACTGTTGAATTATTATTTATAAGACACATTACACTATGATTTTTTTAACTTTTTTATAATAGGTGCATTTTTTCCCATCTATGTGGGCATATGGACACCATTTTCGCACAGAAAATTCCGATGCTGGAAACATCACACAAGACTGTGGCGTGGAAGTCGATTTTGATCAATCTAGTTGATCTAGCCACCGTGATAAACAACTAGTACGAGGGACGTTAGGTTACGTCGGAAAGATACAAGAGATCATTGAAGTGGATTTTTCTTCTTTCCAATGTGTTATTTTTAGGAGCAAGTGGTGGGACACCTTTGATCGAAATAATGTAAAGGTAGATCGCGATAGTAGGCTGATATGTATCAACTCTAGAAAGATATGGGATGAAGCTAAGGAGCCCTATGTTTTCCCCAAACACTGCAACCAGGTGTTTTTTTACGCAGATGTGTTGGATAGGGATTGGTGGTACGTATTGACACATGACACTAGATCAAAACATATTTTTGAGAACAATAGTGTTATCATGCCATGCGAGCTGAAAGATAATGAGGGTGATCATGAGAACCGAGAGTGATATGGTACATGTGTTATTTCATCAATATTTATACTTTTTACATGGGCTCTTTTTCATGTATTTTTTTCCTTAAGCAAGACTATTCTATTAACGTAGAAGAAAATATTTTAAAGAAGTTTGGAAATTAACAAAGATCATCATGGCAGGATGAACATAAATTTAGAGCACTCACTTTAAAAAGCAGGGAAACCACAAAATGACCATACAAAAAATCTCAGTGGGGAAATATAAACATCAGAATATGGATCCCATAGCTGAAGACAAGCTGTAAGGTAGGCGATTGTGATGGAGGCAACAAATGTTGGAAAGTAATGTCCAACTGTGCAGAAGAATTGACAGGCGGTAAAGGACGTAAATCGCAGGGTAAAAGGCGCGCAAGTTGGCAAAGATCGACGGAGTACGAGGGGGCCAACCACGCGACGGTTAACGGATGAGCCCCCACCGTAGTTGACTTGCCAATCACGCGTTGACCTCGAATCAACGGTTGTGGTGAATTACAGGGGGTCACCCAAATGGTATGTACGGGCAGACATAGACCCCCCGTAACCACCAGGAGAGGTGGCACCGCCCTCGCTCCACCATCGCTCCATCAAACCCCCACCACCGCGAAATTCTCCAAATCTGCTTCTAGAGAATAGTTAAGGCTGCGAATGTTGCTTAATGTTGCGAAATTCTCCAAATCTGCTTCTGGAGGAATGTGCTTCTCAATTGTTCTGGACCAGTCGAAGTTAATGCTAATGATGTCGCTATGGGTGCCAAGGAGAGTGACGGTGGTTGAACTCCACTCGCCCGCCAACCGTCCAAGTCCCCCCTTAAACGTGTATATCACCCGCATTCGGATTTTGGGTATCCTTTTGCACCAAGGATGTGCAGTCCCGTATAAGTTGTTCATCATTGGAATTCTGTAGCAAACCTTTGTAGAAAGGAGAAGACTGTAGAGCTCCTTGATTGGCCAATCGATCAACTACAGTGTTAGCTGTGCGTTGAATATGCTTGAAAGTTAATGCTTTAGGCGTCTTGAGCCAATTTTCAATGAGTTCCAGTCTATTTTGAAGTCGCCAACTGGACGCAACGTTGGAAGCAGAGGCACCTGAGTGGAGACGGTTTGTCGCTACAATCAGGATCTAAGAGTCCCCCTCAACTTCCAAAGGGAAGAAATTCTCTCTCTCTGCAATATTCAGCCCCTGCCATAAGCCTTCAAGTTTAGCAGCGTTATTGGAATCGCGTCCCATAGAGCCGAAATATATGTGAGCCATATTTCCTTCATGATTCCTAAAAATGCCTCCAAATCCGGCAGGACTCGGATTGCCCTTAGCCGCTCCATCAAAATTCATTTTGAAAGAACGTGGCGGAGGAGGCGTCCAAGAGATGGGAGAGTCAGCATGCTTCAAAGTGTTCTAGGAATGCAGACTGGCGTGACTGAGATCAAGGTCCCATCGCTTCCAAATGAGACATTCAGATGGGGAGGTCGGCATATCCATGTCTTGCCAAGGAGTTAAGGCCAGAGTTTCCTGCAGATTGCGCTTAAGATTGGACCAAATGATTGCATTCGGTGTGGCTCTTTCCTTGAAGATTCTGTGATTACACTCCTTCCATGAGGCCCAATATATGAAACCTGGGAACAAAGTCCAAATGTTGTTGAGCATATTACATTGAAATGGCAACGAAGGCCATCTTATGATTGTATTGTTGATATCCCCTTCTATTCGCCCTGTTTTTCCAAAACATAGAGAGAATTGATCCCAAAGATAAGAAACTAAAGAGCAAGAATCAAGGAGATGCTGCAAAGTTTCAATTTGAGACTGACAATTGGGGCATCTTGAAGGACCGATAAAGCCTCTTTTTAAGAGATTGTCCCATGTAAGAATTTTTCCTTTGCTGAGAAGCCAGAGGAAAGTAGAGATTTTAGGCCAAGAGTGAGGCTGCCAGACTTGAGCCCAAATACGATCCAGCTGATCATGCTGCGGGAAAAAGAGCAATCTGTAAGCTTCTTGTGTAGAAAAGTTTCCCCGATTAGTGTAACCCCATCTTCATTTGTCAGCTTGATTGGAAACTTTAATTCTTCTAAGCCTGAGCTCTTGTTCAATATCTTCAGAGGATTCTCCAAGCCAATCATCTTGCCAACAAGTTGCTGGCTTCCAAACCTGATAGCCATGCAAGGGAATGGGTTGCCAGAAATTGTTGACAAGAGAGGGGACATTAGTCTGAAGCTGATTTTGCCAGAGGGGTTTATGAAAGAGCGATGAGAGCTTCGGCGACTGCTGCCAAGAATCTTCCCAAAATCTGGCTTGATCTCCTGAATGAACTTCCCAGAAACTGTGAGTTTGAATGAAGGCCCCATGAAGCTTTGCAGCATTCCATATCAAAGAGCCAGGCACATCAGAATTGAGACGGATGAGATCAGCCTGAGACCTGCCCAGAGCATATTTAACCTGCCAAAGACGGGCCCAAGGGATGTGTTGTTTGGAAACCTAGTTCCACCAAATACGAGCCCCCATGGTAAGATTGCTGTGTAGCGGATTCTTTAAGCCCAAACCTCCATTATTTTTGGGAGTACAGACTTCAGTCCACTTGACAAGAGCCCATTTTCTGTTAAGACTCGAGAAGCCCCAGAGGAAATTCCTTTGTATGTTGCGAATTTGCTTCAACACCCATTTAGGAGCCGCCAGAATGGAAAAGAGGTACAGAGGCATGGCTTGCAGAACAGATTTAATTAGGATGACTCTGCTGGGCAAGTTAAGAGAGCGATAGGTCCAGGAGGATAGGCGAGCTTCCATCTTATCTAGCAGGGCTCTCCAGGAGGTATGCTTTATAGCAGAGTCTATCAGAGGAGCTCCCAGATATTTGGAGGGAAGAACATCAATCTTGAAGCACAAAATTCGGGCAATATTATGCTGAGTGATGGGAGGGGTGTTAAAGAAGAAAATGTGGGATTTAGCAGCATTGGTTTTTCGAAATATTAATATAATATGTATTTTGAATTAATTGGTAATTTGCATTGTGTTAATATTAAAATCAATAATTCACTTGATAATTTGGTATTATGTTGATCTCGAAAACAATGGTGTATTGCATAAATTAATTCTTTTTTTTGTATCTAAAATCATAATAAAATAATGATAATTCTAAAGTACAGGAATTCATTTGCATTATTTTCTAAAATTTATTATGTTACAATAAATCATATTATTCTAGATTTATTATTTTACAATTATTTAAAATTTACAAATTTAAAAATTTTAATAAATTCATTTCACATTTATACAATTAAATTTTACAAATATTTTACATACACTTACAATTTTAGAATTTCACGTACAATTACAATTACAATTTTAGAATTTTACATATATACAATTACAATTTTACAAATTAAAAAGTTACAATTACAATTACAATTTTACAATTTTAAAAATTACAATTACAATTACAATTTTAGAAATTCACATATATACCATTACAATTACAATTTTAGAATTTTAAATACAATTAGAAATACAAATATTACAAATTTACAATATCATGATCATTTAGTATTAAATTAATTAATAAACATCACGTTCGTGATAACCATCGTACAAACATCATATTTGACTAAAAAACACATTCAAAATCGCTAACTGCATCATCGTGATCATGATCATCTAACAAAACACAATTAACATTATATATTAACATCATCAATACAACACAAACATCAAATATACATCTCATGCTATCACATACACATCTATCTGCAAGCTGCACATTAAATGAACATATCTAACATGACCTAACAACATACACATCATGATGATCACCAACATGTAAATTAAGTACAACTGCAACATGAACATAAAATAAATGGACCATATAATATATATATAACTGAATAATGTTAAAAATATACAACTGTAATATAAATGTCATGGATCAGCTGGTGGTAGTACAACATCAATATCAGTACTAGTGGCCGATGGTCTAGCCTCATCTCCATGATGACTGCTGGTAGATGCTAGTGGAGGCTAATGCAAATCTAGCACAGTGTGAGGCTATGAACGATCATGAGATGATGGTATGTTGTGCCTCGCAAACTTTCCATCGTCTGCTACAGCTCGATCATAACATGCAACAGTCCTCGTCAGTCGCGTAAAAGTTGTCGTAACTCCTACAACATGATGCATCAAGCTATACATGTCACGCAATATGCCTCTCCACATCTGTAATAGCCTATCATCGGCCTCTATGTCTCTAAAATCAGTGGGCCTGATGCCCGCCTCAACAATCAATGCAATGAGTTGGTCGCCCAACTCCATCTTGTATCTAGCATCACTAAGACGTCAACCGCGCACCGACGCACCAGTAAGAGCAGGTCTCTGATATGCATCGGCCTCCTGATGATCCTCAACAATATATACCATGCCCTCATCCTCATCAGGATCCACATCTGGATTAGGTGGTGGTGGCGGCATCTCCTCACCATCAAAAGAGCCAATGTCTGTAAAATATATATAAGTACACAACAATAATTAGAGGATTTTATTATACAATTTAATAAAAACAAGTTAAAGAACATGTTAGAATAAATTTAAATAAAACAGTAATATTACCTCTATCATCTGGCGGCTCATCAACTGTGAAGATGATGTTGGAACACCCTCACCAATCCAACCCCGCATAAGGACAGGGGACCAAAATGAAGGGATGCGCATCAACACTTGCTAGCAACTTGTTAAATTTGGACAACTAGGTCCAAACTCCATGTTATGATGCTCAGATTAAGAGGCTAATATTTTTGTTGGATTCCTCTTTGTGAGAGGTGTAAAATCCATATAAAATATGTCTTAATCCGATGAGCAGAACTTATATTTTGAATTTATTATTCTTAATAAATTATATGTGCAAGGTCGGCCAGTTTTTTAATGTAGGCTCACATGCCCAACAGATGTGTCACACACCCTCATTGATGGATATAAATACAGGAAAAGTTGGAGAGCATTTTCATCATCAACACAACTCACATCTTCCTCTCTCATCAAATAGTACGAGCTACCTGAAGGACGAGTTTCAGCCCCACGTGTGAAGGACGAAGAGGACAGACCGTACGGCTGAGCTGAAGTACGACTTTCTGCTGCTAGGGTTTCGCAGAAAGTTTGACCAGCGTTGACTTTGGTCAACGCATGGTCCAATCAATCTGAAAACTTGTGGAAGGTTCGATTTTTGAAGGCCGTACTACCTGGCACAAAAATCGAGGTCAAAGGGTTGACCGTTTTGCTGCTGCGTTGACTTTTAGCTTGCTGCCCCTGCGTTGACTTTTGTAGAGTTGACTTGAGTTGACTCATCTACTGATTGGAGGGCTGTTGTGACACATGCTGGGCTGACTGAACAAAGGAGACTTTGCTGGTTGAAGCATCCTGTTGACCGCCGAAACGAACACACACATTTTTCCTGTTTCTGATTTGTCTTCTGTAAGATCTGCTTATATGTTCTATCTGCATTTTGCTTAACTACTTGTATGATTGCTGTGAGAAAAGTGAAATTGCTCCTAGCATAGAACATCTACAAAACTTTACATGGTATCAAAGCTGAGGTGAAGACAAACTCTATCTATAGCAATCATCATCGAAGGAAATGGGTTCCACTAGTCTTGAATTCAAGGAGAATGACAAGCTGACTGGAAGTGATGACTTCCATGCCTGGAAGATGATATTAGATCTCAAATTGGAAGATCATGATCTCCTGGATCATGTGACAGGGAAGATTTAAGAACCTCCATCAAATGCCTCTGCTGCTGTTAGAAACAAGTATAAGAAGGGAGAAATCAGAGCAAAGCTGCTGATCAGGGAATCCATAAATAAGAGTCTGGTTGCCTACATATCTGAACTAGGCACATCCAAGGAGATGTATGACAAATTGATACTTATGTTCCAAGTAAACAATGTGAACCAAGTGCTATTCCTCAAGAACAAGTTGAAGAATATGAAGAAGGGCCGAGACGAGTCTATTCAAACTTTCTTTATGAAGTTGACCGAAACCAGGAACAATATGCTAGCTATTGGGGAGACAATAGCTGATCGTGAGATGGTTCTCACCGCACTTGGAGGACTTCCATATGAATGGCAAGTATTCACAACTACCATTCTCAACAATAATACCATTCCTAACTTTGATGAGCTTCTGTCAAGATGTATGCAAGAAGAAACAAGGATGAAGGAATTTGATAATGAAAGAAATGCTGCCTATGGTGCTCATTCCCGAAAGAAGAACTTTGGTGGTTCTAAGGACAAAGGAAGGACTAAGACTCAAGAGAAGAAGGGTAAATGTTTTACCTGCCATAGGCCTGGACACTATGCTAGAGAATGCCCCTTCAAGAAGGATTCTCCCGATGGTGACGATAACAACAACAACCGAAGGAATGGGAATCGAAGAAATGACAAATCCAAAGGAAAGAGGAAGGCTCACTTTGGAGGAAACAATCAACCTTCTAAAAGGTCCAGAAATACCAGGTATGAGGAGTCTAATGTTGTTGATAAAAGAAATGAGTATATTCTTGTATCTGCTCTCTCAGCCGCATCTCCGCCCGACACTATGGATGTCTGGCTAATCGATAGTGGTGCCTCAAGACACATCACCGGATTCAAGGAAGCACTTTCTGACATGGTTGAAAGGGATACTAATCTAGAAATTATCCTTGAGGATAATGCCACATATCCCGTGAAAGGGACAGGGACTGTGACCCTCCACTTGTCTCAAGGACAAGTCCTCCGTTTGCAAGATGTACTCTATGTACCTAAATTGAAGAAGAACCTTGTGTCTGTATCTGCCATGGAAGACAAAGGATTCAATGTAACTTTCTTTGATGGAAAGGTGCTCATGTGGAGGAAGAGCTTCAAGGAAGCTATCTCAATTGGTTTTAGAGTTGGTACACTCTACCAGGTTGGAGGGAGTCCGTTGGGAGCTATGACTTGTGATACTATCCGACAAACCGAACTATGGCACAGAAGATTTGGACACCTTCATTACAAGGCCCTTCCCGAAGCAAGGAAGGTGGTGACAGGGATGCCTGACTTTGGAAATAATCATGAAGGTGTATGTAAGGGCTGTGTTGAAGGAAAACATACAAGGGGACCTTTCCCCTCAAGTGTCACAAAGACATCTGATATATTGCAACTGGTCCATTCTGATCTTTCTGGTATGTTACCCGTAACATCCCTGGGGGGATGTTCTTACTATATGACATTTACTGATGACTTCTCTCGCAAAACCAGGATATACTTCTTGAAGAAGAAGGATGAGGCTTTCATGTGGTTCCGTACCTTCAAAGCCTTGGTGGAAAATATGACCGGAAAGAAGATCAAGATTTTGAGGACTGACAATGGCACTGAATATGAGTCAAATGAGTTCAAAGACTTTTGCGAAGAAGCTGGCATTAAGAGGGAGACTACCACTGCATATACTCCTGAGCAGAATGGTGTTGCTGAACGCAAAAATAGGACTATTGTGGAAGCTGCCCGTGCCATGCTATGTGACCAGGGTCTACCAAAGTTTCTGTGGGGAGAAGCTGCAAATACTGCTGTGTACATTCAAAACCGATGCCCTCATTCCACTTTGGACTCCAAAACTCCCGAAGAGGTTTTCTCTGGTAAGAAACCTGATGTCTCACATTTCAGAATTTTTGGATGTCCTGTCTATTTTCATGTGCCGAAAGAAAAGAGAAGTAAGCTGGATGCTACTGGGAAGAAAGGAATGTTTGTGGGCTACGGTGAGACTTCTAAGGCATATAGAGTCTATGTACCTGGTCAAAGGGAAGTAGAGATAAGCCATGATGTCACTTTTGACGAAGATGCTTCCCTGAAGAAAGTAGTAGATCTTCCTAGATCTGAAGACAATCATGAAGAAAGACCTGGAAATCTGGAAGAACCCCAAGATGAGACTATGCCTGATATTGAAGGGCCAATGGACCCTATTGATCCACCCCCTTCACTAGGAAAGAGACCATCATGGCTCAGGGACACCCTCGAAGATGCTGAGGGTCATGCTGCCCCAAGGGGGACATTCCGAGAAAGCAAGAAGCTGTGTAGATACCAAGGCCATCTCATTGCCCGCAGCGTCTTGTTGTACAATCAGAACTGATCTTTGAGAACCACCATCCCAGGCAATCAAGGCTGGAAGGTTCACTGCATGTTGAAGAATAACAGGCCAACCATGAAGGAGCAATGCTCAAGGATGTGGTCCAGGCTGGAAGGACCATCATTGTCCATATAGTCTCTGAGATATGCTTAGTCACATTGAGAATCTTGAAAAGTTAAGGTAGGCCTGTTGCCCGTGGCTTCTCTCCAAAGGAAGGAATAGACTATGATGACATATTTGCACCTGTGGCACGATATACCACCATTCGATCAATCATAGCCCTTGCTGCTACGCAAGGATGGAGTCTTCATCGGATGGATGTCAAGACCGCTTTTCTGCATGGTGCAATAAAGGAAGAGGTGTATGTGGAACAACCTCTGGGATTTGAAGTTCAAGATCGAGACACTTATGTCTGCAGGTTGAAGAAAGCCCTCTATGGGTTAAAGCAAGCACCCAGAGCTTGGTACGAGAGGATGGATAGTTACTTGATGAAGCTGGGCTTCACTCGAAGCAATGCTGATCCAAACCTTTACTTCAAGGTTGTGAAAGGGAAGCCTCTCATTCTAGTGCTGTATGTGGACAACCTCTTCCTGACAGGTGATGACCCTCTCATTCATCAATGTAAGAGGGAGCTTGCTGCTGAGTTCGAGATGAAAGACCTAGGACTGATGCACTATTTCCTAGGCCTGGAGGTCTGGCAGAGACCTGGAGAGATTTTTCTTTCTCAAGGAAAATATATTGTGAAGCTTCTGGAAAGATTTGGGATGGTGGACTGTAAGTCCGTGTCGACACCGATGGAACTCAACTTTAAGAAGTTGAGTGGCAGCGCTGCTGGGCCTATCTTGGCCAATCCTACTGAGTATCGTCGACTCATAGGAGCTTTGATGTTCTTAGTGAACACCCGTCCGGACATATGTTTTGCAGTGAACACTTTGAGTCAACAGATGGTTGAGCCTCATCATTTTCACTGGGTTGGTGCCAAGAATCTTTTGAGATATCTTCGGGACACGATAAACCATGGGCTGAGATACACTGCCGGGAGTGTGATACTCCGTGGATATACTGATGCCGATTGGGCTGGCAGTGTGGTGGATCGTAAGAGCACATCGGGATGCTGCTTCAATCTTGGTTCTGCTTCGATCTCATGGATGAGCGGGAAGCAGAAGTCGGTGGCTTTGAGCACCGCTGAGGCCGAATACATTGCAGCAAGTATGGCCTGTTGTGAAGCAGTTTGGTTGCGAAAGCTCTTTAGTGAGTTGTTTGGACATGTGCTAGATACCACTGTGATACTCTGTGATAACCAGAGTGGGATTCGTATGACTGAGAATCCTATGTTCCACGACCGATCCAAGCATATTGATATCAGGTACCACTTTATCTGGGATATGGTACAGCGAGGCGCCGTAAGGCTCGATCATATAGGAACTGATGAGCAGGTCGCGGATATTCTCACTAAGCCCCCGGGGAAGGTCAAGTTCCTAACCTTCGTGAGAGTCTTGGTGTCATGGAACGACCCTATGATGTGGGTCCTGTTGGACGATGAGCTCTGGGAGCTCTGGGGGGCTTTGGGGATAGCTTCTCGGAGCTATAAGCACTCATAATGCTTCTGCCCCACCCTTGTGTTTTATTGAGCTGGTTCGCCACTCATTTATCTGTGCCCCGTATGCATCCTACCCATTGAGTTCAGGGCCCATGGGAAGTACCTCTCATTTGGCCAATGAGGTGTGGAAAAGCTAGAGACTATTAGCAAAGACTGATGGACGCATCAGAGATTGCCGTACTCTCTATCTAGGATGGCACGGTCCAACCACTTGATCTGGGATCAAGATTTGTGAGGTCTGGGACCTCTGGACTGACTATGTCGGTCGGGGGATGATGTCTTTGTGACTGACCCACTTCTGTTCTGAAATAAAGAAGCCAGCAAAGCAAGTTTCGGCGGGATGACGCACGATGTTGATTGCACTAATAGATGGAGTTCTCCCTAGTTGAGAGGGAGTGTTAAATTTGGAAAACTAGGTCCAAACTCCATATTAAGATGCTCAGATTAAGAGGCTAATATTTTTGTTGGATTCCTCTTTGTGAGAGGTGTAAAATCCATATAAAATATGTCTTAATCCAATGAGCAGAACTTATATTTTGAATTTATTATTTTTAATAAATTATATGTGCAAGGTCGGCCAGTTTTGTAATGTAGGCTCGCATGCCCAACAGATGTGTCACACACCCTCATGATTGATATAAATACAGGAAAAGTTGAAGAGCATTTTATCATCAACACAACTCATCATCTTCTCTTCTCATCAAATAGTACGAGCTACCTAAAGACAAGTTTCAACCACACGTGTGAAGGACGAAGAGGACAAATTGTACGGCTGAGCTGAAGTACGGATTTTCTGCTGCTAGGGTTTCGCAGAAACTTTGACCAGCGTTGACTTTGGTCAACGCATGGTCCAATCAACCTGAAAACTTGTGGAAGGTTCGATTTTTGAAGGCCGTACTACCTGGCACAAAAATCGAGGTCAAAGGGTTGACCGTTTTGCTGCTGCGTTGACTTTTAGCTTGCTGTCCCTGCGTTGACTTTTGTAGAGTTGACTTGAGTTGACTCATCTACTGATTGGAGGGCTGTTGTGACACATGCTGGGCTGACTGACCAAA
This sequence comes from Pinus albicaulis, assembly GCA_034641835.2. Classification (NCBI taxonomy): domain Eukaryota; kingdom Viridiplantae; phylum Streptophyta; class Pinopsida; order Pinales; family Pinaceae; genus Pinus; species Pinus albicaulis. Next base: position 1,687,718,476 of record CM076575.1, on the reverse strand, counting down.
GGAGACTTTGTTGGTTGAAGCATCCTGTTGACCGCCGAAACGAACACACACATTTTTCCTGTTTCTGATTTGTCTTCTGTAAGATCTGCTTATATGTTCTATCTACATTTTGCTTAACTACTTGTATGATTGCTGTGAGAAAAGTGAAATTGCTCCTAGCATAGAACATCTACAAAACTTTACACAACTCTAGTGCATCATCTGATATCTTCACTGGAAAAAGAGTCTCCTCCCTCTTGGGCATCATTTACCCCCACATGTGCATACATGCCTCAGTAATCGACCTACGAGGCTGCCGAAGAAAAGAAGGCCTAGTCTTTGGAAACATCTCAAAAAATAAACAAAAAAGCTCTGAAGAAAAAGTGAAGTTGACCCTCCCTTGTGCATGAGCACGACATCTATCTAATGTTGTACAGAACTGCCGCAAAAAAATGGCAAACCACCTGACAAGTCGTGGCTGTTGTAGTAAAGAATCAACATAATATAAAAGCTGGCAACTAATGCGTTGCCCGTCACTGGTGTTATGCGAAATGGTTGAAATGATAAGTGAGAGACACTGGACCTCCTCACGACCAAATGCACCAATACATAACTACCCTCCAACGACCTGAAACTCTGCAAGAGATACTAAATTTTCTCCAATGTATCTTTGGGAGTAAACTAACTGACTCCCTGCCACACAGTTAGTTGGAACCTTGGGGAACGAGGGAAAATCCACCCCTCTCCTCGATAGCCCTGTAATAAAATACAAATCCTCCTCAGTGGGCGTGTACCACTGGTTGATACCAACTTGGGAAGCCTATTGCTGGGCATTCCACTTTCCAATAAGATGTCTCAAAAACAAACTATGGGACTTTAGGGAAGTAACCTCCTCATAGAACTTGAGGAGGCCTACCTTCCTAAGGAGCCCCTGCATCGCTGCTGTAATAGGGAAAGTGTACGCATCTCTCTCCCTCTCTCTTGCCTCCCACAGGCGAACCATGTTATACTATTCCTCCTGTTGTTGTTGTTGTTGTCCCTCTTCTCTCTTTTCACGTCTCTGAATGATTGACATATTAAACACAACTTTTTTATTAAATGACACATGTATTTACAAATATACGTATATAATTTTTTTTTGAAAAATAAATAAAACAAGAGTCAGTGAGCCAAAAACACAATCACGCACCGGTCCAGGTGCGTCTCCCCACAGAGCGCACCAAATACGGTGCACCTCACGATATCCACCGCACCGGAAGTGGTGCTCCAGAAAATGTTTTTAGCGCACCGTTCACTATGTGCGGTGTGAGGAGGCCAGTGCGCTGACTTCACTATCCACCCAGGGCTTATAACTAAGTTAGCACATCACCCTCCTGCTACGGTACATAGTCATCGGTGCAGTATTTTAAGAGGTCGCACCGTTGACCTAGGCCAAATACGGTAAGCCGTGCGCTAACAAAAATAGCCAGCCTGGGGCTGTTATCTCAGTCAATGCACCGCATCACCACAACTCAACTAGGTCAACGGTGCGGCCAGGTAACCGACCGCACCGCTCTTTTTAAAGAAATCTAAATAACACGATGCACCTTTGGTATCCGCCCTAGAATCGGTGCAAATACCCTTAGCACTAGTTTACCAGCGCGAACCGTTGACAATGTCGAATTGCGGTTTTGGTACACTGAAAAACATTACCTACCCCGGGGCTAATAATTCCGTCAACGCATCAAGTTGCCGCGATACACCATTGTCAACAGTGCGGCTTGGTAACTGACCGCACCGCACTTTTTAAAAAAATTTAAATTAACACGGTGCGCCGCGTAGTACTGCGTCGGAACCGATGCGGATACCGTCAGCACCGGGTGCGGTGCGGCCTGTAAATTTACAGGCAGCACCGCAAACTAGTGTGAGCCGAACAGTGTTGGGTATGTGTTATATTCTTTCCATGACTAAGCACGTGCCCATGGTTTTGCACATCGTTTTGGGGTACGATGGTTTTCGGCCCCTGGTATTTTTGTAGATTCGGTCAAGGGAACTACGGTTATGTTCTAATCCAAGGTTAATGGATTAGGGTTCATGTATCCTTCGGCATGTATATATATGTGTTGTAACACTAAAAGGAATATAATGAAAAATCAAGCTGGTCATCCCGATTTGGGATCCAGGGGAAAATATCTGTGTTTATCTGTTTTATGTTTTATGCTCTCGCTATTGTTTATTTTCTGTTATAAGATTCATGTGTATATAATTTATGTTCAGGGTTAAAACCTACATTTGGTATCAGAGTTGTTTCGGCTTCAAGGGGATGCCTTTGCTGCTAAGGGTTTTTTGCTCGGGCCTGAGGTAGACCCTATTCAGTGGGAGATCTGCAGGATCGATTCTTGCGGTGAAAGAAGATGACGAGCGGTAGGAAGATAGAGATCGAGAAATTTAATGGTCAGAGTTTTGAGTTGTGGAAGCTCAAGATGGAGGATCTTCTGGTGGATAAAGATCAGTGGATCGCGGTAGATCCGGGTACTAAACCAACGGCAATGTCAGATGAAGACTGGAAGAAGCTGGATAGGAAGGCAAAGAGCACAATATGATTGTGTGTCTCAGATTCAGTATTGTTGAATGTATCTAGGTAAGCTACGGCAAAGACCTTGTGGGACAAGCTAGGGGCCTTGTACCAATCTAAGTCTCTGATGAATAAATTGTTCCTGAGGAAAAAGCTGTATAACCTGAGGATGAAGGATGGAGACTCAGTGACAGAGCATCTGAACGCCTTCAATACTGTGGTAAGTCAGTTGTCATCTGTTGATATTAAAATCTCAGATGAAGATAAGTGCATCATTTTGTTGTGTTCTCTACCAAACTCGTGGGACAGTCTAGTTATTGCAATAGGTAGCAATACAATTACCTTGGATTTTGATGACATTGTCTCAGCCTTGTGGTCAGAGGAAATGAGATGGAGAAATATGGAGGGTCAGAATGGAGATTCCTTATCTGTACGAGGAAGGTCCCAAAACAGAAACAAGAATAAGGTTTCGAGTGGGAGATCTAAATCTCCTGGAAATTTTGTAAAGGTGTGCTGGAAAAGCAGAAAGGAAGGGCACTACAAAAAGGACTGCAGATCTAAAGCTCCTGAGAAAGGAAAGGGATCTGATGATGTTCCTTCTACAGAGGCAAAAACCACCTTGGATGAAGGTGGGGATGTGTATTTGGCTTCTTCTTCAAATACACATGTAGATCATGAGTCATGGTTGATTGACTCAGGTGCATCCTTTCACTTCACTCCCCATCGGGAGTGGTTCTGCAAGTATAAGAAATATGATGGTGGTGATGTCTTCCTAGGGGATGATAGGAAGGCCAGAATCGTCGGACGTGGAAAGGTCAAGCTGAAGCTACAAGGTGGAAGGATTAAAACACTTTCTAGTGTTCTACATATTCCTACATTGGCCAGAAATCTAATTTTTGTAAGCAAGATGGATGATGCAGGTGTAAAAATAGTGTTCGAGAAAGATGCCTGCAAGATGGTTCGGGGAGCACTGGTATTAATGCGAGGAGTTCGGACTGGAACTCTATACAAGCTACAAGGTAGCACTGTTATTGATGGGTGTAACAGTTCTATGGTTCCTGAAAGTGGAGCGGAAATCCTAGCTGTCTCTGGAAAAAAGACCATGATATGGCATCAAAGGCTTGGACATATTGGAGAGAAGGGCCTTCGGATACTGCATAGAAATGGTATGGTAGAAGGTATTTCTAATTTCTCTCTGGATTTCAATTTCTATGAACATTGTGTATGTGGGAATCAAAATCGGGTGAGTTTTCCTTCTGGTGTTAAGAGGGTGAACAAGATATTAGAACTTGTGCATAGTGATGTGTTTGGACCTGTGTCAGTTCCATCACTGGGAAAGTCTGTGTACTATGTTTCATTCATAGATGACTTCTCAAGGAATACATGGATATATTTCTTAAGGAAGAAATCTGAAGTCTTTGACAAATTTAAAGAATTTAAGGCTCTGGTGGAAAACCAGACAGAGAAGAAGATAAAGGCGCTGAGGACAGATAATGGTGGGGAGTTATGCAAGAAGGAATTTGAAGAGTTCTGTAAGAAGTGTGGTATAGCATGACAGAAGACTACTCCATACACACCTCAGCAAAATGGAGTTGCAGAAAGAATGAATAGAACACTGATGGAAAAGGCAAGAAGCATGCTCAGTGGTACTGGGTTAGGACAAGAATTCTGGGCAGAGGCAGTGGAGACTGCATGTTACTTAGTTAACGGATCACCTTCATCAGCGTTGGAGGATAAGACCCCACATGAGGTATGGACTGGTAAGAAACCCTCTATTTCACATCTAAGGGTATTTGGATGTGATGCATATGCACATGTTCCAAAGGAGAAAAGGACCAAGTTAGATAATAAATCTGAAAGGTGCATCTTTATTGGGTATAAGGATGGTTTAAAGGGTTACAAGCTTTGGAACCCAGAAACAAGGAAGGTTGTGTACAGTCGAGATGTGGTGTTTAGAGAAGTGAAAGATGTTATTAAACATGAAGTCCTACCAAAGGAACCTGAGAAGATAGAGTTTGAGCTAAAGGAGGATGAATCGGACTCTACAACAGAAGAAGACTCAGAAGATGATGAGCCACAAACTCCAGCTTTAAGAAGATCAGTTCGGGAAAGAAGGCAACCAGAAAGGTATAGTCCATCTGCTTTCTGTTCAGGTTTTGCCTTAACTATAACTGATGATGAACCCAAAACTTTCAGGCAGGCAGTAGATTCAGAGGATGGAAAACTCGGGAAGGAGGCCATGGTTGATGAAATGGCATCCTTGCACAAAAATGATGCATGGGATCTGGTGGAGTTGCCGGCTGGAAGGAAGCCCATTGGGAGCAAATGGGTGTTTAAGAAGAAGATGAATGTAGAAGGCAAGGTGGAGAAATACAAAGCTCGGTTGGTAGCAAAAGGTTATTCCCAAGTGCCGGGAATTGATTTTGGTGATATTTTCTCTCCTGTTGCCAAAGTTACTTCTATTAGATTACTTTTATTTGTTGTTGCTGCATTTGATTTTGAGATAGAACAGATGGATGTGAAGACAACATTTCTTCACGGGGATCTAGAAGAGGAGATCTACATGAAGCAACCTGAAGGCTTTATGGTGAAGGGTAAGAAAGAACTGGTATGCAGATTGAAGAAGTCTCTGTATGGGTTAAAACAGTCACCAAGGATGTGGTATCAGAAATTTGATACCTATATACGGGGACTTGGCTTCACCAGAAGCAAGGAGGATCACTGTGTTTATTTTAAATTAATTGGTGACCGTGTTATTTATTTGGTATTGTATGTGGATGATATGTTGTTGATTGGAAATGACAGAAATTATCCAAGGTTTGAAGACCCAACTGTTCTCCAAATTCGACATGAAGGATCTTCGTGATGCAAACTATATTTTGGGCATGGAAATTAAGAGAGATCGGGAAAAGAGGAAGCTCTGGTTAAACCAGAGGAAGTATGTCGAGACTATATTGCAGAGGTTCAATATGCAGGATAGTAAACTGGTGAATGTTCCTATTCCTGTAGGTGTAAAGTTGTCTGCTGAACAGTGTCCCAAGACACAAGAAGAAGAGGAGGATATGTCTTGTGTTCCATATGCAAGTGCAGTGGGTAGCCTGATGTATGCAATGGTCTGTACTAGACCAGACATTGCACATGCAGTGGGAGTATTGAGCAGGTTTATGTCAAACCCAGGGAAAGAGCATTGGACAGCAGTGAAGCGGGTTTTCAGATATTTACGTGGCACTAGTGATTGTGGCTTATGCTACTAGGGAAGACTAGGATTGGAAATAATGTTGGACATTCGTGGCTTTGTTGATGCAGACTGGGCTAGAGATCTGGACCAAAGAAGATCTACAAGTGGGTATGTGTTTAGTCTATTTGGAGGCGCAATCAGTTGGATGAGTAAAAGACAGTCTGTAGTGGCTCTTTCAACTACAGAGGCAGAATACATAGTAGCCACTCATGCAAGCAAGGAAGCAGTTTGGTTGCAAATATTGTGTTCAAGTATGGGGTTGGTACAGCAAGCTATAAGGTAGACTGTGATAGCCAAAGTGCAATTTTCTTGGCTAAGAACCCTGCTTATCATTCAAAGACAAAGCACATTGATGTTCAATATCACTTTGTTAGAGATATGGTTGAGGCTAAAAGGGTGTTGCTGGTAAAGGTAGACACTTTGAAGAATGTTGCAGATGCATTGACGAAGTCTGTAAGCATTCAAAAGTTCTCTTGGTGTAGAGAAACAATGGGTGTTGAAGAATTGGGCCAATGACTAAACTCTCCTATGGCCCCTTGCGAAAAGAAAACAACAAGTGGGAGAATGTTGGGTATGTGTTATATTCTTTCTGCAGGGGGGGTCACAGGGGCAGTGGTAGCCCTCCCTGTCGGAGTTTGGGGCAGCGCCCCAGCGAAAATTTTTTGTCCTTAATTTCTGGTGGGTAATCCGCACCCATGGTTTTGTGCATGGTTTTGGAGTACGATGGTTTTCGGCCCCTAGTATTTTTGTAGATCTGGTTAAGGGAACTAAGGTTATGTTCTAATCCAGGGTTAATGGATTAGGGTTCATGTATGCTTCGGCATGTATATATATGTGTTGTAACACTAAAAGGAATATAATGAAAAATCAAACTGGTTGTCCCGATTTGGGCTCTAGGGGAAAATATCTATGTTTATCTATCTTATGTTTTATGCTCTCGCTATTGTTTATTTTCTGTTATAAGATTCGTGTGTAGATAATTTCTATTCAGGGTTAAAACCTACAAACAGCTCGAGCGCACAACGTGACAATTTTTATTTTTTTATTTTTAATGGTTAATTTTAAGGATTTTTCAAATTCTAATCCGCTAAAAGGTTTAATTATGGAAAAACAAGAAAAATACCTGTACATTTACCCATCGAGGAGGCATATTGGCTGTACAATTTGCAAAAGAAAATTTGTCCACTGTTCTATAAAATTCAAGCTGAAGATTGGTGGCAATGCACGGCAGCAGTGCATGCAATAAGTGCAATGGGAGCACGGATGTCAGTGTGGCTCAAAATAGGATAACTTGCACTGGTTCTTGAGAGCTCTGTAGCATTAACAAAAGTGAAAAATGCGGTTTTTTGGCCGTAATTTTTTTTTTTTATTTAACCCTGTTCCGGTGCACGGGGTTTTTATTGGCGTACCGATGCGTTTGCACTATGCCACCCCGAGCGGTTTCTGTTTTCACGTGCATTTAGGAGGCATCGGGGTGGCGTAGCAGTAACGCATCGGTGCTCTATAGTAATAAGATGCACCGGGCACGTTGTCCGGTGAACCAATGATTTGTGCGATTTTTTGCCGTAATTTTGTTTTTTTTAACCCTTTTTCGGTGTGCGACATTAATGGGGCCCCGGTGCGTTTCCGTCATTCCACACTGGGCAGTTTCTGTTCCGCATGCTTTTTATGAGACACTGGGGTGGCTTAGTGGTAATGCATCGGTGCTCTACAGTAATAAGACGCACTAGGAACGTTTTCCGGTGAACTAATGATTTGTGCAGTTTTTTGGCCATAATTTTGTTTTTTTAAACCCTTTTCCGGTGCACAGAATTTGTGGGGCCCCGGTGCGTTTTCGTCATTTAGCTTCGAGTGGTTTCTATTCCGTGCGCTTTTTATGAGACACTGATACTAACGAGTTGACATGCACCAGTGTTGTTCCTTAATAAAATGCACCGGGTAAGTGTGTACGGAGCACACGGTTTCTGGTGTGTCAATTTTTATGCGATTTTTTTGTCGTAATTTTTGTTATTTAACCATCTATAGGTGCGCACGTTTTATGGACAACCCGGTGCATTTTCTTTATTCCATACTAGGCGGTATCTATTTTGCGCACGTTTTCGGAAGCACCAGTGTGTTAGACATGTAAGGAACCGGTGTTGTACAGTAATATGACGCACCAGGCGAGGGTGTTAGGAGTGCACGGTTCCCGGTGTGCCTATGTTTTGTGTGGTTTTTTGGCCTTAATTTTTTATTTATTTAACCCTGTGCCGATGCGCGGAGATTTCAGGGCGGCTCGGTGCGTTTAAGGGCGACCCGGGTGTTGTTAGTTTTCACGCATTTTTTATGAGGTGCCGGTGCCGAAGTTATGTAAAGTACCGGTACTCTACAAAATTACAATGCACCGGGTGGGTGTGTACGGAGTGCACAGTGTCCAATGTGTTAATTTTTTAATCGCACCGGTGCTATGTCGTCTTGAATGCATCTGTGCGTTTTGCGGTGATAAGAGCACCGGACGAAATACATACGCAAAAACCTCCACCCGCTAACCTCCTCTAGGAACTTCCGCTAGAAACGGATGTCTGGGGTATTTTTATAAGGGGTTCCTCAAAAACATCCGCTAGAGGGTTTTTTCCTTGTAGTGTCTCTCTCCCTACACACACACACACACACACACACAGATATATATATATATATATATATATATATATATATATATCCCCCATCACTCTCTCCCTCCGCCCCCACAAACTTTGTCTCTCTCTACTTCCCTCTCTCCCTCCTTCTCCCCCTCTCTCTTTCTCTGGCCATATCTCTCTCTCTCTCTCCCTCACACACACGTGCTTCATCCTTCTTCCCCTTCCTTTCCCTCCCTCCCTCTATATATCATTATACTTACAACACTCTCCCTCATCTCTCTCCATACCTATGTCTCTCTCTCCTCCTCTCACTCTCTACCTCACTCTATCTACCTCCAACACTCTCCCTCATCTCTCTCCATACCTCTCTATCTCTCTCCCCCCCTATCACTCTCTCTTCCCCTTGCTCTCCCTCCCCCATATCTCTCTCTCTCTCTATCTCTCTCTATTTAGCTCCACATCTCCCTCCTCTCTCCTCATCCCTTTCTTTTTCTCTCCCCTTCTTACTCTCCATATCACTCATCCTTTCTCCTTCTTCCCCCCATCACTATATTTCTCTAACACTATTCCTTTCTCTTTACCCCCTTCTCTCTGTCTCTCTCTCTCTCAATCTCTTCGTATCTCCCTTCTCTCACTCTCTTTATCGCTCTCCCTTCTCTCCTTCTATCTCTCTTTTCCTCCCCTCTTCCTCTCTTTCACTATCCCTCCCTCATTCCATACTTAAAAATAACCCTCTCTGACTCTATTGCAGTCTCTTATTCTCTCCCTTATCTCCCTCTCTTTATCTCTCCCTTCTCTCCTTCTATCTCTCTTTCCTTCTCTTCTTCTATATATCCTCCCACCCTCTCTCCTTATCTCTCCCTTACTCCCTTTCTCCCCTATCACACTCTCTATCTATCTCTTCTTTCCTCTCTCTCTCCCAACTATATCTCTACCTCTCTCCCCCTCACTCCCTCTATCTCACTTGTTCTACCTCCCTCTCTTTTTATATCTACATCAATTTCTCTCCCTCCTCTATACTCATCCCTCTTTGTCTCTCTCTATCCCCCCTCACTCTTTCTCTATCACTTTTTCTCCCCCAACTCGCCCCCCGCGCCCCTCTCTCCCTCCATCTTTGTCTCTTTCTATCTCCATCACTCTTCCTCCTCTCTTTCCCTCCCTATCTCTCTGTCTACCTCCATCTCTCTCCCTCCTCTCTCTCCATCGATCTATATCTCTCTCATGCTCACTCTCTACCTCCAACTCTTTGTCTTTATTTTCTTCCCTCCCTGTCCCCCTCACTCCCTCTTTCTCTACCCACCCAATTCTCCCTCTCTCTCTCTCTCTCTCTCTCTCCCACTCACTCTTCCTATCACTACCTCCCTCTCTCCTTCTCTAAGTTTTTCTCTCCCTCCCTCCCTCTCTTCTTTTCTCTCTCCGCTCACTCCCTCTCTCTCTTTCTCTCCCCCCTTCTCTCCCTCTCTATCTCTCTCTCACACACACATGCACAAATTATTGTCCTCTCTCTCCCTCTCCCCTCGAACTTTATCTATATCTTCCTCCATCCCTCCCAAACTACCACACCCTCCTCTCTCTCTCTCCCACCCTCTCCCTTTCTCTATTTCTCTCCCCCACTCTCCCTCTCTATATGATCTCCCCCTATCACATCTACACTCTTTCTCTCTCCCTCCCTCCCTTCCTCTATCTCTCTCCCTCCCATGCCCTATGTCTCTCCCTCCCACTCTCTCTCTCCTTATCCCCCTTGTCTCATTTCTGCTATCTCGTTACCCAACATTCTTCTCTCTCACTCTATCCCTCAATCCTGCTTTCTCCCCCTTTATCCCTCCCTCTTTCTCCCTTTGTCCCTCCCTATCTCTTTCTCTCATTCTCTTTCTCCCTCCATCTTTTCCCCTCACTCACTCACTCACTCTCCCTTTTTGACTCTTCCCCAACCCCCCACCCCCTTTACACGCCCCCCTGCCCCCCCAAAAAACCCCTCTATCTCTCTCTCTCACTCAATCACCACCACCTCCCCCTCCCCATAAAAATCTCTCTCTCTCTCTCTCTCTCTCTCTCTCTCTCTCTCTCTACCCCTTATCTCAACCACTTTCCTTTTGCAAGAGTTCCTAGCTTTAGATAAGTGTGCACGTTCTTGGAGCTAAGAAATTTCATGTGTCTTTTTTTTATTTAAATTTTTTCTCGGTGGGAAGGTTACACACACGATGAATTGGTTTCTTTGTACATAGTTTTGGGATGAAAAACGTAGCAATTTGGGCTACAAATACATGAAAACCTAAATTTTTCTTAAAACCTCTAATATATTTTTTAAGTTATTTTTCTCTATGATAGAGAAATCCATTATTCATGAAACCATAGACACATATAGAGTCAATTATACACCTTCTAAGTATATAATTTTTTGAGAATTAATAGTGTTTTCTATTTTTTTTATATTTGTGCCTTACGAGAATTTTACAATACATCTCTCCTTTAGTTCATCCATAACTTCTTTTTTCCTTAACCTTTTTGAAAAGAAATTATATGGTGCATGAGACCTATAAATTGTTTGATAATGTTAAGACCCTTTTAAGTAGCACTAAGAGAAGGCCTTGTAATTTCAAGGATACAATGAATTTCATAATTTAAAATATATATAAAATAAAGATTATCAATTTTGAAAAAAAAAAATAACCGTACACAATCATAATATATTTTCCACATTTCTAGAAATTTTTTGTGCCAAAATCTCATCATTTAGGTACTCAAAGTTAACACTAACAAAAACATATGCAATATATTTTGAGTGAGAAATAACATACCACTACTAGGAAAACTCAAAATTCACATAGTTATAAACAATTTCTATAAATAAAAGTTTTATATTTGAAAAACTAAATTGTTTTCCTACATTTCATCTTTTCATGACATATTCAAATTTATTGTGGAAGCACCTTGAATCATCTCTCCAAGTTAACATATTCTTGTTTTTCCAAGTTTGCATTGCCACTAACATGTCATAAGAGACAATGATTAGCTTGCACAGACCTTATTAAAATTCTTACAAATGTGAATAATATATAACAATTATTAAATTTTATAAACTAGGCTTCCAATGTCTTATCAATTCATCATAGTTTAAAATATCTATATATATATATATATATAAACTTATTAAAAATATGTACTTTATTTGTTTTTTTACAAAATACAATTTTTCATAATAAAACATAAATTACAACTTTTAATAATAAAAACATTCTTCATATAATTTCATAATGCTCATCATTATATACAAATATTAATATGGTAAACACAAATTACAATATTTCTAAATAGATATAGAGGTTAGAAGGAATTGGGAAAACTCATTATTCATCATGATATACAAATATTAATAAGGTAAACATAAATTACAAATCTTTGTAAATGGACATAGAGATTAAGGAATTGGGAAAGCTCATTACTTGAAAAGTTTAGAATAAAGTCAACTTAGGAAGAATTGGCTATTTGTAGAAATTGGTCTAAATTGTGTTGTTCGTTTAGTGGACATTATGGTAGATGTTAATAATAGAAAATACAAATTACAAAATTGCATAATGAAAACAATTTTGATAACATTTTTACAAATGTACATATATTGATAATGATATACATATACATATGTTGATAAGGAAAACATAAATTTACAAAATCTTCATAAAGGAAGATAGAATTCTCGAAGGAATAGGAAAAGCTCACTACCATAAAATTCACTATAAAGCCAACCTGACAAAGTATTTTTCACTTTTAGATATTGGTCTTCAGCATCTTTTGTCTCTCTAGTGGGCATTGTTATCATTTCTATTTTTTCATTTTTTTTCTCCAACCTCTCTAAATTCTCTAATATTATTGAACAACCATACACTCTGAGTTTTTGGAGTTGTTTGATGTTCAAATAATACTCAGGAAACATTTTTAATGTTTCACATAACATTATAGTGACTATTTTGAGTGAAGGCATTCCACCCTCTTCTATTATAGGGAACTCTTCTAACTCCTTTAATTTAACCATTGAAAATTGCTCTAATAAAGGAAAGGCTCCTCTCTCACCGAATTCTTTAGGAAACCTCTTCAACTCAGTGCAGTTTACAATATCTAATCGCTTTAAACTCGTAAGTTGATGTAAATCAGGTAACTCCTCCAGCATAAAACAATTCCATAACCGTAGAACAGTTAAATTATGAAATTCATAAAACTTACTTTCCATCCTGACCATATCCCGACAGTCTAAGCGTAGTTTTCTCAATTTTGAAATATTGAAGATGCCATGGGGTAAAGTCGCCATCTGAGTAAGCTTCAATTCAAATGTCTCCATGTCGACCATACTCCCCAGCGTCCCATCACTAATAGTTGCTCCATAGTTGTCTAGATGTAAACTATTAAGTTGAGTTAAACTGCGCAAACTGTTGATTGAAGCCGCTTTTTGGGATCTCTTCTGACCTGCTTTCCACGTCATACTGTCGCAATAGCTAATGTACAGATGCTGCAAAGACGTGAGGCTTGAAATACTACTTGGTACACATTTCAAATCTCTACAGTAGCCAAGGTTCAGATACCTTAATGATCTTAACTTGTGAAGGTCAGATGGTAATTCCGTGATCTTAGAGCCTTCCAGATTAAGGATTTGGAGGGCTGCGAGATTTGTAAAAGATGCAGGCAACCTTTTAATGGGCACATCTGCTAACTTCAGACACACCAGCTGTTTCAAACACCCCACACTCTCTGGCAATGACTGGATTTCCATGGAGGTCAAATCCAAAATCTTAAGGGAGATCATACTCCCAATCACTTTTTTGGGAATTTTTGTGAAATAGTTTCCAGCCATTAGCAATGAAGATATTTCTGGAGCTCTCAATGACTCGGAAAGTGAGCTCAAATTGTTGGATTGCAACACAATGCGAGTGCGGAGTGAAAATTCATTTTCATTCACATCTGTCAAACCCTTCCCTGCGCGGCAGTAGAAGTTTTCTTCAGCCTCGGCAATTTGTATTGCCAGTCCACGTAGGATGTCGTGCATCCGGAAACATATAATGCGCCCATCCACGTCTTTCAGGGTCGGTTCGATCAAACACCGATCCGCCAGAACGTTGACGTACATTCTTCCCAACTCGAATGGGTCGTGGCCACCCTCATTCTTTCCAACGAGTCCTTCTCCCACCCACAACAAAATCACCTGGCTTTGGACCTGAACAACTTGGTCTTCCAAGAAGGCAGCGCCTAAGTAAAGAAAGGCCAATTGGAGATGAATGCTGCCAAGTGCGTCGTAACTCAACCTTAGCCGATCATAGACAGCTTCTTCGTCTTTGCTCTTCTCCTCTGGCAGCCTTTGGACAGCGAACCCCCACTCCTTTGCGTCAGTAATGCCTGCCATTGCCCTTCCTACTGCTTTGATGACAAGGGGAAGCCCTCCACACTTGTGACACACATCCTTGGCCGTTTTCTCAGGGATACCCGCTCGCACTTTTCCATTATTATATGGAAAAGCATAATAACAAAACAAACGCCAACTATCTTCCTCCATCAAATCACCCACTCTGATTGGGGACTCCTCTTCAACTCCCATCTCCAAGAGCACTCTGGAATTCCTGGAGCTGACAATAATTTTGGAGTTGGAGAGTTGAGTTAGGCTGAGTAAACCCAAATCCTCCAGCAATTTAGCACCGTGTTCCCATACATCGTCGAAGAAGAGGGCGAACCTCTTTCCCTGCAGAGCCTCGGTCGACGGCGTGTTTACAGCCTCTTCGTTTAAATTTGTATTGGGATCTATAACCTTTGTCTGCATCCTTATTTGTGTGAAGAGTTCGTTCCGAAGACTTGAAATAGAAGGAGACTCAGAAACAGTGAGCCAAATCAAGAAACCATCGCGGAAGAGATTCCTCACCTTATGGCTGTTGAAGACTGTTTTCATAAGCAGAGTCTTGCCGGAACCACCCTTCCCAAGCACGCCAATTCGGGAGAAGGGAGAGTTGGCCTCCGCATCGGTCACTAATTCCTCTAGCCTTTCAAAAGCGCTGTGTTGTCCCACAATAATGGGTTCGTTGATGATGATGCCCGTTGAAGTTACAGGTTCAGATGTGGTTGCGGAAGTGCTGGCTGAAGAAGAAGAAGAAGCTGCCAAGGCCTCGACGCTTTGGTTAATGTGGCCGAGGCCCTCTAGGACGCTTGCCCACCCCATGAGACTAACCGATTCAAGATGCTGAGTGATTTGTGTATTGAGACGGGTGATCCTTCTACTGGTTCGATAGCGAGAAATGACGTCATAAGTGGGTATCGTGCACTCCTGCGCCATTGTTGATGCTTTTCGGAGAAGGCTGTCCATCCTTTTAAGCCAATCATTGACAGCTGATGGCTTCATAATAATAATACCGCTTTGAGCTGAAATTGGAATTCCTCTCTTCCTATTCAATGCCAGACGATGCTGCTGGATCTCGTTGATAGTAAGCTCAATTCTCATTACCAGATCTCTCAGAGAATTCAACTCCTCCCTGCAGCGGAGTGCAATTCCTGCATGATGGCGGATTTGGCTGATGGCAAAGCAAACACTCACCCCAATAAATCCAGAGACGAAGCCAGGATCATGAGGCAACATGATGTGATATTTTCGGTAACACACTAGAATAGAGCAGTAATAACAACCAAAGCACTCACAGACTGGAGGGATGAATATATATATCCCAAACACACCCTTCCTTCAATAATGCACACTGCAAAACCAAAATCAATCTCAAGGAAGGTAACGAGAAAACCCAAATACAAGATAATGGCAAGTCATACAAAAGCGTTAAGTATCTGCAATTAGGCAAAGAAATGCATATTTATAGGGGAGTGCCCACTGCCATGCCCGGAAGAAGCACCATTTCAAATTTTCGGGGTTTTTGTTTTTTTAAGTACAATAAGGAAAAAAAATGGGGGAAGGTGCTTCGTTGCTTCAGTGACAGAAACACCATCGTGACAAACAACTAGTGAAAGCATATGCGGAAGGCACCAATGTGGAGCCTACCAACTCCTTTTCCCAGTTTTTCAACCAGATTATTATCATGACGTAAAACGTTAAGCACAACTTTCTTGACCTAAACTTAATTTAAACTAACGTGATAGGTAAAAATTATATTTAATACCTTAAAAATGATAATATTGTATAAAATAAGCAGATTTCATAAGAATCATTTTATTAATGATAAGTATAAAATTTTAAATTTAAATATTAAAAAAAAAACATTTTATTTTATATTATAAATTTAAAATGATAATATTGTATAAAATAAGCAGATTTCATAAGAATCATTTTATTAATGATAAGTATAAAATTTTAAATTTAAATATTAAAAAAAAAACATTTTATTTTATATTATAAATTTAAAAAATTATCTATTTAATTTTAATATTAAATTATATTTTTAATGGTTACTCAATTGTATAACACAGTGATATCTTTTTAAAATAAAAATTTCAAATCAATTAAGTACATGGACCTACAATATAATTGAGCATTTCAATTGAACAAATTAAATTTGAATTAAATTTTCTAAACAATAATAGTCCAGGAATCCCACCGACTTTCTCCACGCGTCTTTGAAAGTGATGGTCTTCGAGTGGCCACGTGGTGCGCATAAATCAATCACTTTTGAAAAAGACAAACGAAAGAGCTTGTCCCCCACTCACACAACTTTTTTAAAGGAACTTCCCAAGCAAGAGCGTTTAATTGGTCCAGTGGTATTCTTAAATCAATCACTTATGAAAAAAAGACGAGGGCAAAAGAGGCTGCCAGCACTCACATGTGAAGCATTTACTCTTTAATTGGCCACGCGGTCATCAAAAAGGCGTGCAATCACTTCGTTTCACGGCAAAGAAAGAAAGAAAGAATTTTTAATGTATTTAAGATTGAACTGTCAAAGATAAAGACAACGTACAAAATCTAGAGGATGGATGCTTGAAATGTGAACCATTAAAAATAAATCTCAATTCATGCCAAGATTACAATAATAATATATTACTTTAGCTTTACCATACCTAATTTTGTAATTGACATCTTAGTTTACCTTTATTATATTTAATTTTGTATTCGCTCTCTTTCTCACAAGAGTGTATCTCCGAAAGATTCGAAGTACCCATAAGCTTTTGAATTTGTCCCGTGTTTTCGTGGATTAATGAGAATTTATGATATGAGAAGGAAATATTTACACAACACAAAACACAAACTTCGAAAGGTCAGAAATTCTTAATTGGAATGAGCCTCGAACTTGCACTTGAACTTATGACAAAAGGTATAAATTTGATAATAAAACACATAGGTTGGTCACCTCATAATGGAAGGAGAATAAATGTATGGGACATCAAAAGCAGGTTTTTGAGAAACAAAGCATGACTTTAAAGCATTCCAAAGGTGGATGAAAGATCGAAACTATGTGCATCTATGGGACATATCTGAGTGGGATGAAAATAATGGTTTGAGGCAAAATTGGATCAACATTAAAGATGTAAAGGATTTAAGCTCCACCTACTTGTCTTTCATGTATGCACTAAAAGGCCATGCCTTTGTAGGCAAGTACTTTGTAGATGAAAAAGGATGGACTAAAGAGAACAAAGTCTTTTTTGTCAAAAAAATCTATAAACTAGAAAAGAATAGACTTGAAAACACTCATGCATGTACAATATCGAAATCAATAGCACGAAGATGGAATTCCCAGGGTAAATGCCTTTTGTTGCCTATTGGCGTATGGGAAAATCCTCATCTCTGGAAAATTAAAAAAGATAAATATAAATTGTCCCTCTAGATGTGCTTTATGTCAAAGCTCGAAAGAGAGCACCCCCCATTTGTTTATGGAATGCAACTATGCAAGAAATATTTGGGAGTCAGCCCTGGAAGAGCTCCAGATCTTCACGAATATACCTAAACACTGGACCTATATGTTTCAGATTTGGTACTTAGATTGTAATATAAACCCAACAAGGAAAAAGACCCTCAAAAGAGGTATCAATGCCCTCCCAAAATGCATCTATTGGAGAATCTAGCTGGCAAGAAACAAATCCATATTCAAGAACAAGTTTCTCCTAGCTCCTCCCTCTGTTGCAAAAGCGAAAGCTTTAATGTTCAATGCCCTATCTTCAATTGGAATTTTGGGCAATTGGGAGGAGAACCTCAACACTAGAGAGCTCAATTGCCTCCAAGGGCTCAAACCTAGAAGCACCATCAATATAGGAAGTTTTAATCCAAAATCCCCTCCAAGTTGGGAGCTAATACTAAATCAAATTGATCTAGAGAATTGGGAAACACAAAAGGGAAGTTACATATTATACTTCGATGGGGCTTCCAAAGGAAATCTCAACCCTTCTAGAGTAGGAGGCCTGATGAAAATCCTACTAGATGACTCTTTTTGTCATATTCCTAGGGTCTAGGCCATTTTACCAATATTGGAGTTGAGGCCTTATGATGCAAGCAAAACCCACTTTTCTTGCGATTATGACCCGAAGTCATTTATGTGAGTTGGATTCTCAAATCCTCCTGAATCTTCAGCCCAAACAACATGTCCTTTTTTTTAAATTTTTCTTGCAATTAATTTTGAATTTCTCGTGTTCTGCAATTCATATGTTGAATTTCATGTGATTTCATTTATGCCTGTGATTCTACCTAGGTGTAGAAATTAGTTGTTCAACTAGAAACTAAGCACATTCACAGAGTCATCTATGCTTTCAATACAAACAATCAATTTCCATATTCATATATAAACAAATTAATTTCCCATAAATGAATGCTTTGCCCCACAAATCCATCTCCCAATCTCTTTACAAGTGAGTGTAAAAAGGAATTTTATCCTTAAACATAGCATACTTGATTCTTGAATACAATAACGATTTACCATGTTATTTCCTCCATGGAAATGCCCTTTACTTTGAGATTTGATTCAACATTGGAACTTGATTTACAAGAGCATATAAAATAAACCATTGCTTGCCTTCAACGCACTTCTAATGGTGAATGACATCTCACACAATTATATTCTGAAATACTCCCACATTTAAACTCGCCTAAAATAAGGTTAGGAGGTAAGCGATAACACTACACATTCATTTCATATGAAGCTCGACTATGTAGGTCCCACCTCGAGGTCAGGGTCGAGGCTTGGGCTAACTTCTTTTAAAATTTCATTTTTTGCGACTAGCTAGCCAATTCCTAGCTCGATTGAGTGGAGCTAGGGCTACTTATTTTAAAATTTCATTTTTTGTGACTAGCCAACCAATTCCTAGCCCAACCGAGTGCAGCTAGGGCCTGCCTCTCATGATATTGTTTTTTGTTGTGGCCTAAATGGTTTCTCCAATTCCTTTTATGCTTTTGATGACCCTCAATTCTTCATTGTTTGAGTTGTGAGTTTTGAATACTAAGAGGATTCACGTAGCTTTCTTGCTCCCAACTTAAATATGCCAATCACACACAGTGAATGGGAAATTCATGGAATTTTCCTTATACATGGATGAATTATTCATTAAACAAAGGCATAATTACAAGTTGTTGCCTCTTGAGGCCTCTTCAATTCTTCAATAGCCACCACACTCTCTTTGCACATTAATTGAATCGATTCAGAGACATATTCCCTTTTGTTTGGCTCTAACATAGCTTTTGACATGATATCAAACATAGAAAATAAACATTGAAAAGTACCAATTCTATTAATCATTCAAAAGGATGTATTTACAAAGATATACAATGGTGTTGGACACCTAATCCACCAAGGGTTATGGTATGGAATATGAACGGTCATTGGAGTCCAAGAGACCACTTGAAATATGAAAACTAAGGGTCATAAGGCATTGTATAAATATGTATATCATTGTGAATAAAATGTATCTCATGATTTAACTTAATCTTGTCTATTTTTATTAGTGTTTAACATGGTATAGAGTAGGTGAATACCCGCCCTTTTCAAATTTTAGCCACTTGTTTTGTGGCCTTCAATTCTACCATTTTAACTTGTCATAGCTAGTTTTTACATGGTTATTTGGTTATGATCCAAGCAAGGCATGCAACCTCTCTTGTCACACTACACATTTTTTATTCCTTGTAACTCCATTCAAATACTATTTTTAGTATATGGCCACCCTCTTATATTATCTAACCCTCCACTGCTTTATCCATGCAAAGAGTATTAGAGTCCCTATGCTTGCATTACTTGACAGACTACATTATCTGACCCAATGCCTCTCTCTATCATTACGGCCAGACTTGGCTACCTCTTGGAAAACTTTCCTTTAATATGGTCTACCTAATCCCTAGCTATTGCAGTCTGTGTAACATCGGTCACATTGCATATCCTTTATTTTTTCCACCATACCCATTTGTGTCAGGATCCTGAGGTCGTCAATTCAAAAACCCTTGGGCCTGTTCAATTTCTTTTGTTTTCGTTATTATTGTTTGTTTCAGAACTGTTGAATAATTTCATGGTATCCTAGATGTCGTTTGTTTACCTCTATTTAAAATCTTGATTCACACATGAGGTAGGGCTTTCACTCTTATGCATTGTCACTGCATTTCAGTGTCACTAGTCCGTAAATGTTGTTGCATCCCCACGCTCATATTGAACCATACTGTCGAATACATAGAATGAATCCTATATTGGTGTTGTTGAAAAAGATATTCCTCTTACTAAAGCTCTTGGAGGAGAACACTCTAGTTTAGATTCAAACCTAAAATCACAAACCTTGGTTTCATTGAGAGGGTTGTGGGTTGAATCATTGTAATGAATTTTGTGTCAGGACCCCCCTAGACTCTAAACTTGGCATGCCCTGCAT
This sequence comes from Pinus albicaulis, assembly GCA_034641835.2. Lineage (NCBI taxonomy): Eukaryota > Viridiplantae > Streptophyta > Pinopsida > Pinales > Pinaceae > Pinus > Pinus albicaulis. Next base: position 1,687,698,285 of record CM076575.1, on the reverse strand, counting down.
GATTATTTGAACTAGTTTAGTGATGCTAGAATAATAGAAAAATGTAGCTTCACGTTCATGGGGCACTGATTTAGCTTATGGATCAAGGTTTGCTAAGACTGCTTGTGGTTCAACGTGAACAAACCAGGGTTCTTGAGATTAATTATTGTGACCAATGAACTTGGTTGTTGGGTGGAGAGGAGAAGTAAATAATTAGATAATTTTATGTGGTTGACTCCCACACATCACATTTTAGCTATTGTGGAGACGAGAATCATTGAGAGGACGTCGAATGTGGTGTCTTATATAAAGGAAAAAATATGCCCTGCCAGTAGAAATGAGCTTGGATACCTTTGACATACCAATTAACTTGCAGAAATCTATTATTCTTCACATTTTCAAATATTATTCTAGAATGGACTTTATGTGATTCAAAAGTTAATATCTGTTGAAATCATCTTGGGGCACCCAATTCCTTGCAAGTAACTTATCAAGTCTATGGTAGGGGCATGTTTGTTATCATTAGGGGTCTATAATGTCCATATTTTTTTATTCTTCTTGATTTGTTGAAAACCCGTGTTGATACTTTTTCCTCACTATTATTTCCATTTATAAGATTTGAATTAATTATTCAAGGGTAAAGTTGCAAGAAACCCTTGACGTATTTAAATGTCTCTAATTTGTGAAGTATTTGAGCTATTGAATACTATAACAGCTGTTGAAAATCCACATAGATTCAAACTGCTTATTGTAATATGTTAAAAAAACAAACTTGAATCTACTCTACTGATTGTGGAAACCAATTACAATCATGAAATCATAAAGCATACAAGAGAAAGAATTTCAATCACACATTACACAATTATTTCTAGGGAAAATCCACAACTAAAAACCCCGCTATCTATATATTTCATTAGTCATAAAATATGAGAAGATTGAAGTGCTTTTCTCAAGCCTGAGAAACCTCTGCACTATCTTTATCTGTCTCACTGCTTCCTAGACAAGCCTAGGCTAATACTTAACCAATTTTTTGCTCGGCAAGATACCTATTTCCTTGTGTTATTTCCTTGGGTAATTAGGATCAATTAATATGAAATTCATCTAAGGCATTCCTCTGACTGCATGCACCACCTATACAACTTGAATAATTATACAACGATAACACACCGCCCTTGAACTCCTATCTCAACTGGGTAACTCTCATATATGACATGCATAAGTTATTATGAGTGAATCATTAGTTAATTGGTTGAACATGTGGAGTGAAACCCCAATGTTTAAATGCCTACTAATTTCTCCATCAGTTGGAGCTAGTTTAGCTGACTTTAACTTAGTTAAACCGAATTAATTTATTACAACTCAAAATAAACTCAACAAGGACTCCTATAATGTAGGATACACTCTACATCACTCAAGTTAGACCCTCAACTCGAATTAACTGAACCAAATAAGTATAATTAACTTAATTAACTCGTACAAGTTGTCATGAGATGTGGAAATACAATTTTATTCTAATTTAATTCAAGGGAAAATTAAATTAGAATATTTCTTGGTGTCATTTTCAACACTCCCTCTCAGCAAAAAAAGGATTATCTAATACCTCGATCTTGCCTTTATGGAAATCGAATTTTCCTCTTGAAAGTGCCTTCATTACGATGTTTGCATTCTATTCCTTTGTAGGAATGTACTCTAGCATCGTAATCCACCTTTGCACACAATCTCTGAGATGGTGGTACCAGATGCCGATATGCTTGGACCTATCATGAAAAAATGGATTAACTGAGAGTTTGATCCAACTCTTTTTGTCACAATAAATCACTGTAGGGTCCATCTACTAACCAAACAACCCAACAAGGATCTTCCTCATCTAGATAGCCTCACAAGATGCTTGACTACCAGCCATGTACTCTGGTTCTCTTTAACTGAGTGCAATTGATCTATGCTTCCTACTGTACCATGAAATTATTGCTGACCCACTATTGAGGATGCCCCATGATCTACTCTTCCTTTCGGTTGGAATCCCTGCCCAATATGCATTGATGAATCATTAAAGCTTCACTCCCTCTGTCTACATGTATCAAAGACCAAACTAAGTGGTGCCTCTGAGGTATCTCAACACATGTTTGGCTACCTTCCAATAGAGTCTTGTTGCGTGTTCACCAAGTACATAAGTGAACCCACAAGTTGCTTGTAAATGATAACTTCTAACACTTAACATGAAGTAGCATATTCCTTCCTCCAATTCCCTGTCAGAGGAGTCTCCATGGATTTGTTGCTCTCCATGTGAAACTTCTTCAATATCTTGTTGGCATACTTTCCATGAGAGAAAAACACTTCCCCATCTCTTTGCCAAATTTCCAAACCAAGGAAATAATGCAAGAGCCCCATGTTTTTCATCTCAATTTCTCTTTCCAAATCCTCTTTGCAAGATTTTATCAACTTCTCATCACGTGTTAGAATTATATCATTGACATATAATACTATAATCAATAATTTACCTTCAACCACTATATGGTAAAGGTTTGAATCTGATTCACTTTTGGTGAAGCCCAACTCGATGAAATAGTTTTCGATCCTGGTGTATCAAGCATGGGGTGCTTGTTTCAATCCATACAGTGCTCGTCTGAGTTTGCACACAAGAATATTTGTCTTTGGTCTCAAATCCTTTTGGTTTCTCTATGTACACCTCTTCCTCAATCACTCGATTGAGGAAAGTTGTCTTTATGTCCATATGATGTATCTTCCATCCCATCAATGCTGAAAGTGATAGAATAGATATGATTTAAGAGTACATTTATAATCGAGAAAAAATCTCTTAGTAGTAAATTCACTCCACCTGAGAGAACCCCTTGGCCACAAATCTAGACTTGTGTTTCTTGACACTCCCATCTGTTGCTTGCTCCACCTTGTAGATCCACTTGGATCCTACAACTGACTTGTCCTCTAGTCTTGGGACAACTTCCTATGCAATTTTCCTAATAATGGAGTCATACTCTGCTACCATGGCATCAACCCATACTGACTGCTACACTGCTTCCTCAAATGAGGATGGCTCAATATCTACACTTTCACTCATAAGAAACATGTAGTGAGTGTACTAATATGGTGACCTCCTCTACATGCATTTTGATGTGGGCACTCCCACATTCTCTGCATCATGCATGTAAGTATGTCAAACTCTCTTGTGCGCTTCCTTCCATCTCTAGATGTATCTGCATGAGTGGGTGTTTCCAATCTCTACTCCTCTTCTTGTGGCTTCTCCACATCTTGAGTTTCTTCTTTTGGAGCTAAAATATCCTCACCTGCATGCAGCTAGAGCTCCCTCTCAAGGGAAATTCGTATGGATTTCTCTTCATCGAATTTCACATCTCTACGAACAATTGTCGTCCTGTGAGATGGAAGGTACACCTGATAGTTGTGAGGTGTATCAGTGTACCCCACATATATGTCCAACTTAGCTATTGGTGTTACACCAATTTTTGGTCATCTAACCTGTTACTATTAGATGGAATAAAGTACACCATGTAAGACCAATTTTACTATAGTAAAATTGATTTCACTATGAAAAATAATTTAATAACCCATAGTTTATTAAGTTATTTCTAGTCTACTAGATGAGCTGCGCGGCAGCTGAAACTTAGGGTTTTCTGGCAAGCCTGTAACGGCCTCAGTTGCACTTTCCTGTCCGTAACTGTCCGCGCATCTGCAGCTTGCCGGAATTGTTAGCTCCTTCATGGCTAACCCATAGGGGGGGGGGGGCACAAAGCCCTCCCCTTATGCCGAGACCGAGCATCAAACGAAAAATCAGACAAATCACTCTGATCCAGCTCAAGGACACACAACCACAAGGGATTCCCTACGGCAAGACATGACAAATGCTACTGCTGAGCAGTTAGATAAGCACAATGCAGAGCAAGAAGGCGAGAATGGTCAAAAGGAACCGCACAATGTCACGTCAGCGACCTGCAAACCCATAGCAGTGGAACGGCCCAAAATAGAGCTCCCTAGTCACAGAATCAATGGACAAATCTAGTACATGAGGGATCATGCTCTCATTGGAAAATTTATTGGGTACTGGCCAACTGAAAAAGCTCTGTACGGATGGATTGCGGCCAAATGGAAACCCAAGGGGCACGTCACTCTACAGTTAGGCCCAAAGGGTTTCTTCACTGCGATATTCATCTGCATTGAAGATCGGAACAGGGTCATGGATGGTGGCCCTTACTTCTTCAACTCCGCAGGTCTATATTTAAGGGAGTGGGTTGAGAAATTTAACCCTGACAAGGAGGATTTCAGTTGGGCACCCGTTTGGATCTGGATGTACTCACTCCCGCTAGAATACTGGGATGAAGATTCGCTGAGAGACATTGGAAAGGGGCTAGGAGAATTCATTAAAATAGCTGAAGAAATGAAGCTGTGAAGATACACATCCTATGCCTGTATATGCGTCTTCATGCGCCTGGACAAGCCACTTTCGGATTCACTAAGTCTCTACCATGATGACTTTGAATGGATTTGGCCCTTAGATTTTGAACATGTGCCCTTTCGCTGTCGCAAATGTCACGCCCTTGGTCATCTTTTCAGGGATTTCCCTTTGAATGCCAAACCCCAAACCCCTGACCACTCAGATCCGTCAGCCCAAGATGGTTTTACCAAAGTAGCCAATCGAAGAAGAGCGCATAAAAAACCTTCCTCTGGGAAAAATCCCTAGCAGGATAGCGCCTCTATTCCCTCCACTAGCAATAGCTTTGAAGTTCTTGCAAAAAATCCAGATGACCTGCCTCAACACTCTACGCCAATCCCTCCGATGACCCTTCCTACCTCTCCCCCACATCGGCCAAGCCAATCTCCCACTCCATCACCCCTGAATGATAACTCAGGAATCCCTAATGCGACTCAGAAGGATCTGGATTGGAAGCCAAATGGCATGGACATGGACTGCATCTCCAGTCAGCTTTTGCAATCTACATCCACATCTGCCGAGAACAGTCAAACGCAACATATGGAAGAAGAACTGGAAAGCATCGATTTCGGAGGTCTTGACATTTTGGAACTGGAACAAGCATACAGAAGGAGAGAATACAACAAGATTCAAGAGCATCAACTCAACACCCTGGAATTCCTCATTTCCAGGGCTTACCAGCAGTAACAACTAGGCATACAGCCGGGCAGTCAATGGGATGGTAGTCTCTCCCCCAAATATTCTAAAAAACGGGGAAGAAAAACTGATCTACAAAGAACTATCACAATAGGGAAAATCCTGGTGGACTCAGGGAGATATGCAAAATTGACAAAGTAATATAAGCCCACAACTAACAGTGAATCATGAAGCTCACTTCATGAAATTTAAGAGGGCTCAACAGCCCCGAGAAAATGAGAATGATAAAAAACATGATAAGGCAGGAACAACCCCAAATATTCTTCAAGCAGGAAACGAAATGTACCAGCACCACGCTTGGTCAAATCCTTTCTAAAGCGTGGCCAGGTTGTCACTCGGTTGCAGTGGATGCCTCTCGTGCCTCAGGGGGATTGGAAATTGCATCGAATACGCAAGCCATCACGCTCTCCGATTTTCATGCTTCTCATCATATCATTCAGGCCACTTTTCACATCATTGGCACTAACATTCATGGAAATCTCACCAACGTCTACTTCCCTCAGGAAGCAAGCAACAAAATTTCTCTACTTGACACAATCGAGGCTCTCAACCTCAACTTACTCCATCCTCTCTGGATCATTGGAGGATACTTCAACATGATTACCAAGCTGGAGGAAAAGCAAGGAGGGCGAGCAAAACTAGATTAGGAGAGTAGCCACTTTAAAGACTTCATCCAAAACAATTTGTTGATTGATTTGCAATTCTGCAATGGAATGCACACCTGGTGCAATCGTAGGGAAGGAAGGCAACAAATTGCTTCCAAACTTGATATATTTCTCATATCCGACAATGCAGTTCATCTTGGAGGCGACATCACGGCATCCATCCTTCCTTATACAGGCTCGGACCATTGGCCGATTTCTCTCCAATGGCAAAGACCAGGTGACTCCACCAGACGCCCTTTTCGATTTGAAGCTTTTTGTCTCACCCACCCCACTTCAATGACCTCATCAGATCTACCTGGACTAACTTCCCTAAGCCAAAGGGATCAAAAATGTATCAGTTTCAACAGAAACTCAAATTCCTGAAAACTCAGATCAAGCGCTAGAATCAAGAGACTTTTGGAAATATCTTCCAGGCACAGCAAGACTTAAAAAAAGAAATGAGAGAACTCTAGCAACAGATAATAGCAAAGGGCCATACGAAAGGGAATTTGGAAAAGGAGAAGCTCATTCACAATCAATTGGAAGAACGCAGAAAGCAGGAGGAAATTCTATGAAAGCAAAAATCCTGTATCAGATGGTTGAAAGAAGGCGAAAGGAACACCAAATTCTTCCATAGAACTACAATACAACGAAGAATGCACAATACCATTTCTTTCATACAAAAGCGCGAGGGGGATAGAGTGGAAAGCCATGCAGAGATCGAACAGGAGTTCATCAGTCACTTCAAAGAGGTTCATCAAGAACCCCCAATTGATAGACAGCCTGCAATTGACAAGATCACTCATAATGTGCCAAAAATCATAACAGAAGAACACAACCATCTCCTTCTCAGACCTGTCTTGCCTCAAGAGGTGGACCTAGCCATGCACCAGCTCAAGGAAGGCAAAGCCCCTAGTCCAGACGGCTTTACCACCACCTTCTTCCAATCTTTTCGGGATCTCATCAAAGAGGAGGTTTGGTCGGTGGTGGAGGAATCACACACTCTTCATTGGCTTTTACCAGCTTTGAACTCAACCTTCATCACCCTTATCCCAAAGGAAGAGAACATCAGTACTATGGACAAATTCCGTCCGATCACTTTATGCAATGTAATTTACAAGGTGATCTCCAAAGTCATCGCTAACAGGTTGAAGCCGCTACTGCCCTTACTCATCTCTCCGGAACAGTCTGGATATGTAGAAGGACGACAGATATTGGATGGAATAATTCTCACTCATGAAATCATACACTCTCTCAAGCACTCCAAATAGGCAGGTATGCTTCTCAAGATTTACCTCTCCAAAGCCTTTGACAAATTAAGCTGGCTCTATATTCAAGAGATGTTAACAGCCTTTGGTTTCTCTCCAATGTGGATTCGGTGGATTCTGAGTTTAATTTCCTCTACTTTTTTCTCGATCCTCTTAAATGGAGTTCCCTCACGACCATTCAGGCCTTCTAGAAGTATTCGACATGGAGATCCTCTCTCCCCTTTCCTTTTTGTCCTTATGGCGGGAGGTCTAGGGTGCCACATTAAACATGCTCTCCTCACCCGGCATCTCAAGGGTCTATCTGTCCACAACTCTCCTGCCATTACTCATCAACAATTTGTCGATGACAACATGTTGTTCGGGTACCCCTCTGTTCAGGAAGCCTCCATCTTTAAATCCATTTTGAATGATTTCTCGGATGCCTCAGGGATGAGTATAAATAAGGTCAAGTCACAAATTTTCTTCTTTCACACCCCCCCTGTTACTCAGAATGCCATTGCCCGCATCCTGGGCTTCTCCACCGCTTCCTTACCCTCCAGATACCTAGGAGCTCCCTTAATTGATTTGGCCATTAAGCACACCTCATGGCGTTTTCTTCTGGAGAAACTTGAATCACGACTCACCCTCTGGATGCATCAGACGCTGAATATAGCTAGCATATATGTGCTAATAAAATAAGTGCTTCAAGCAATGCCCCTCTATCTTTTTTCTATTCTGGAAGCACCTAAATGGGTTCTGAAAAAAATAAAAGCTCTTCAGCGCAATTTTATTTGGGGTGAAATAGGAACACACCGAAAATGGGCCTTGGTAAAGTGGACGACAGCATGCCAGTCAAAAGAACGAGGGGGCATAGGGCTAAAAGATCCACAGCACAGCAATGAAATAATGGGTGCGAAAATATGGTGGCAATGGATCTCTTCTCCCAAAAAACCATGGGCAGCCCTCTGGACGGCTAAGTATGCCAATCATAGACCACCGGAAGAGTTAATCAGATTCACTCCCACTGAAAATGGATCCCTAATATGGAATGCAGCCAGAAAACACTACGCGCTCATCCAACAACACAGTTTCTGGGAAATAAGGAACGGTTGTTCTGCAAGGTTATGGACGGATGCATGGTAACAACTACCTAAGCTCAACAGCATCTACAATCCGCCTCCAAGCCAAGAGTGGGAGGAGCAACAACAGGAAACAGTTCAACAAAAATGGATGTCGGAGATTGCACAGGGGTACAGGCAATGGACGCAGATTGACAGACTAATCAGAAATGCAGACAATCAGGCCAAGGAGGTCATGGAGCGTGAACTCCAGAATAGGTGCATAAGGATTTCCAATGGCAGGGACATCCTCAGATGGGGATATACACAAAAGGGGTCTTTTTCCACCAAAGAGGTGTAAAAAATCATAAGAAATGATCCAAGGCCCCTGGATCCCATTTGTAGCAGAATTTGGTCATCAGGCATCTGGCCCAAAGTGTCCTTCTTCCTCTGGCTTTTGGGGCACCAGAAGATCCTCACTTGGGAAAATCTCTGGAAAAGAAACTTCCATGGGCCCTCCATCTGTCCCAATTGCAACGCTCAGGAAGAAACTCTCCAGCACCTCTTGAATTCCTGCCCTCTGGCCATCCAATTTTGGGAGAAGGCCAGCTTGCGATGCCAAAAGAATTGCAGAATGTCTGATGATATAATCGATTCCATTCGACACTAGCACCAGAACCCTTACAAAATTGAACTTCTCAACCAACTTTCGAGATTGATTCCCGGTCTTCTTCTATGGACTATTCGGAAAGAAAGGAACAAGTGTATATTCAAAGATCAAAGCACTCCTTTAGATATTATTTGGGGCACCCTCTGTCTTAATCTCCAAGAGACATTGAATCTTTAAACCTGGCAACCGCAAGATTATCCCACGCTGGCCAATGAGAAAACCATATGGGAGAATTGGAGAATACAACTATCTCAAAGTATGCACAGCTGCAGCCCAGTGAAAGGCCATAACATCAGAGAGCTCTCTTGGACCCCCCCTCCTCAGTTCTTTTTCAAGCTCAACTTTGATGGAGCTTCTAAGGGCAATCCCGGCAAAGCTGGATTTGGAGGTGTCTTCAGAGATCATAAGGGTCTGCCTCTTTTACTCTTTTATGGTAACATTGGATGGGATACTAACAACTCCGCTGAATTGGAGGGTCTCTGGCAAGGTCTACTTCTATCCCAGCGACATGGCTTCCATCCTCTGGTGGTAGAAGGTGATTCCCGAATCCTCATCAACATTTCCAATCAACTCCTCAATGGGACACATGTGCATAAAATTGCTAACAGTTGGAGACTCGAAGCCATATTGGAAGCGATTGAACAATGGCTCCAAACCAATCGGGTTTTCATTTTCCAACATGTTATGCGTGAAGGCAACAAGGTGGCTGACCTTCTGGCCAATGTGGGGATGGATAATAAGCACACTCTTCCCACCGGAGCAATTGACATAGTTCAAAATCATGATCAAAATCAGGAATGCAAAACACTCATCCAAAGGGATGCAAATCTCCCGGATGCGGGTGCTCCGACGGATGTTTGATTCGATGGGACAAAGGTGCGGCGAGGTGGATCGACACCTGCCCACCCCGGACAGCGAATATCTCAGGTTGATATGTAACGAATTTTTGCATTTAAACCTCGCAGATACCAAAGGATCCATTCCATTTGGTTTTGTACCTCACCTCACGCCCATCGGACTGGCCTCTGCTATCACTCGCTTCTGCTCGGATCACTTCAATGCTTTAGTAATTATGGAGGATTTCCAATACGTGTGCATGAAGGTTAAGAGGTGGAGTTATGATAAGCCCATGGTGCCAAGGTCTCAAACAAATTTCGTTCGCCTCCTTCTGCTCTCTGGTATCAATTCGGCTTTCAATCTGCGTGGAGTCGTTTTAGTCAACCCAACCGTCTCGAGCAGCCTAAAGGGGGTTCTTCTCTTGAAGCAGCACTCCACTTCGAATGAAGTGCTCCCTCTTCTGAACACTCGGCATTTGTCTCGGGTCACTGTACTCGTTTCGAGTTTTTATTCCCCTGCCATTGCGGCTGCTTGGATAAATTTTGTTTCTGCAATGACTCGACTGTGCCACAGGCTTCAGAGTCGACAAGGAGGCACCAGGGGCCGTCCTGCAAGAGACCACTCTAGCCCATCTTTGGTCTCGGCCTCTCTCTCCAGCAGCATAATGCCCAGCCATTACCCTCGAACACGCAGTGGAAGGGGGCGCTATCTTGACACCCATCATGGTTGTAGCTCCCCTGCTCCCCACCCTCCTACTACCTCACCTCCTCCCACAACTGGCTCTGCGCGTTTTACCTTCTCCAGCTCCCTGAGTCGCCCAAGAATCACTGCGCTCTTAACGGCGGTTTTTCATGAGGAGTCAACCACCCTTCCTGTTGGCCCTGAGATGGATCCTGCCCAGACTTCAAATTTTCAGATGGGGGTTGGCAGCGCGTCATTGCAGGTGTCGGAGGTTACAGCCAGCAGCGTTCCTGATGTGGCTATGGCTCCAGCTGATCTCGGTCCCTCTGAATCTGAGGAAGCTCTGGACAGAGACTTGATGGCTTCAGGTTGGTGTCGAATTGTAGAAGAGCCTCTAGATGATTAGTAAGCCTTCTGCTAGTCTTTCTTATTTTCCTACTGCATACTATTGGGCTTGTCTTTGTTCAAGCGGTTATAAGGTTTTTCAGCTTATTTTTGTAGAATTTTGGTCCTATGCAAAGTCAGGAAAATCACAACTGGCTCCCCTGCATGGGTTTTGGCTATCTTTGTCTGACTGGTTTCCCTATCAAAGGGAAGTCTCCACATTTGGTTTTCATGACACTTCTGCCTCCAAGGCAGTAGTTTTTTACTGCGGTCACGTTATATTTTTATCACTCTGTTAATAGATTACTCTTATTAAGAAAAAATAGTTGTTTATGGTCTAAATAGGAAACCCCATGAGGAAATATTGAATAAATCCATATTTGTTTGATTTTCCTCCAGGAATAATTAGTTAAACAACAGTTTAATTAATGTTCCTAGTCATATTTAACCCAGAATAGGAAAATTAATTAGACAAATCATTATTTATCTTATTATTTTCTAGGAATAATTATTTAAACCTTATTTAAAAATATTCCTTGTTAAATTTGACTAAATCATTTATAAATAATTGAATAAATCACTATTTATTTAATTATTACTCAACATATTCCTAAGATACTAAATAAATCATTTATTTATTTATTATTTCTAAATAAAGGGATTTGACCAAATTCAAATTCCTTTTCCCTCCAACAAAAATAATAAAATATTCCATAAAAGTTGGATCTAGATTTGGTTAATAATATTTTAACTATGCACCAATATCTAGACTAACTCAATATTTTGTTATAAATAGAAGGTTTTTTCCATTCATTCACTACCTTTTGTTGCCTAGAGATCACTCTTTGATCTATACTTTTGGTCTGATTTTGATCCTCCCATCATTGTCATATTTTTCTGCTTTTTGCTTGTGAGCTCCCTTTGAGTTCCATTTTTGTCTGGGTTTTATGCACCATCAAGAGAGAGAGATCTTAGATATGAAGTGCTAAGGACATACAAGAACCCATTCCATTGAGGGGGACTGCTAACATATTTCTATGTTCCCTTCCCAGGTGTCATAATACAAAAAATTCTTTAAAAATTATTGTCTTGTCCATTGGATGCATGTAGCAACTCTTGCTTATTTTTGTTGTTTAACGTCTTTAACTGCATATATATGGATTTTTGTAACATTTATTCTGGTCACTAACTGCATATATAAGGAAATTGACAGCCACATTTGATGTTAGGGATGTTTGTTATGCACAATTAAAGTGAGGTTTTTTCATATGCTTGCGATTAGAATTCACACTAACAACTGGCGACTCCACAAGGGTTTTTAATTATGATTGCTACCATTTTTCAGATCCCTGCATGACCAGCTGCTTCAACCCCTAGGGTTTTTCTTCAGCTTCTTATTTTTCATTTCTTGATGTTGTTTTTAACCTTTTTAACCCTAAAACAGTAAAAATTCTAACTTCTGTTTGTTTCTGGGCCTTTTGTGTAGGTAACAGGTATCAGCCGCAACAAAGACGACACTTTTTTCTAAAAATTTCTTCCTAGATAGCCAGAAGTGCAGGTCGCACTTTTTGGCCCAAAAATTGTGACCTCAGATCTCAGGTAGCGGATAACTACCCAAAAACTGCGACCTCAGCGGAAAAAAGGTCAAAACCTGCGACCTGTACTTTTTGCGGGATTTTTTTTTGTGATTTTTCTGGGTTTGTCTAGGACACTGTTGAGGGTTGTATGACCTCCCTCTTTACCCATCTTGGACCTATAATTTCTTAGTTTTACTCGTTGAAGTAGGAACCAAATCCCTTAGGGCTTCAATACACGTCCACCTTTTTAGGAGGAGTTTAACTGAAGCAGGTCTTCTAAGTTTTAGTGTTTTTCAGCCATTCTTTAGATTTGAACCTACACTTTCAGATCCATTTTAGATTGGTTATTTTTCTATCCAAAACACCTCTTTTTAGTTTTTTTGGGTCCCCCTTTAGGGTCCCCTCCATTTCCCTTAGGTGGTAGCCTTTCGTCCCATATTCTTCAGCGTTTTTCCCTTTGGTTTTTTGCTGTTTTTTGCACCTCTTTTCAGCATATCTAACCTCTAGACCCCCTGTCCCTCTTGAACTTAGATCCATTGGCCATTTAGTGTGTTTTGACTAGATTTTTCCCACCCATAGACTTGTTTTTGGGAAGCCCCCCTCCTTGGGTTTAAATTTATGCATCTTTAGCTGTTTATTTCATTGTCGCTTTTAGTTTTATTTACTGTCGCTTTCAGTTTTATTTACAGTTATACAACATATTTTTTCTTTTTTTCTCTACACACATCTGGGCTTAATTAAAATTAACAAACTTATCACATACATGCACATATAAAGCGAAGAGCGTCTGGTTTACACCGCTAGGCCAAGACTTAAACATTGTAATTAATTTATCTGCACCTCCCTACCCTTGTTTACTTCTCTTCCTTATTGGGTTCTATGTCTCTTTACCATAATTGCGCCCCCAAGGCATTTATCCCAGAGAATCCAAGGCTATCATCCTTAGTTTCCATTAGGAATACCTACTCCACCGTGTAGGGTCTGAGTTCGTCCTCCATCGAGTCCCCATTCTGACTCTTTCTGGTTCATCGGGTTCCCCTTCGGTTTCTATCCCCAACTCTCCTCCACCTTTCACCTTCATCATGTCTGGTTCAGGACCTAACGCTAGTGGTGGCCTCGACCCTAATGTTGGAAACACCACTAGTGGTGCCACAACAAGGGCTATTCCGACTGCTCCCTTGCTTCCTTATATGGTAGGCCTAAGCCTTCCTGATATCAGCTAGTTGATTAATGACCCCATACACCATGATCTAGGTTGGCCTGTTATGCCAACCAAGCTTCCTTCAGACATCCCCAAGTTTGAAGGAAATGCTAGAGAGGATCCCAGCAACCATGTTCGTTCTTTCAACAAGTGGTGTTCGTCTAACTCCATCACCGATGACTCTGTTCGTGTTCGGTTATTCCAGCGTACACTTACTAGAGAAGCTTCCAAGTGGTATGTCGACCAGGCCTCCTCCTCTCATACTAATTTTGCGACTCTTGCCAAGGATTTTCTATCTTACTTCTAGCTTCTCCTTCATTATGACACCAGTATCGAACTTTTTACTTCTTTTCGTCAAAATTCTGCCACTCACCTATCTGATCATATTCAAGAATGGCGCATAAGGAAGAGCCTATGTCGAGCCCCTATTTTCGAAGACCGTGTCTACATGGAATGGTTTCTCAAATCCCTTTTTTCTGCTATTGGTAAAGATATCGCATGTCAGTTCCCTTAGACTGAGGAAGCAACCCTCCAGTTTGCATTGAAATATGACTTGATCCACGTGCAATCTGGTTATGTTTATACCGTCTTACCTGATCTCCCTAGACCTGGTGGTGCTAATGCACTGGGGGCATCCCATGTCACCGAAGGTATCGTTGGATCCTTTTCACATCCATACACTCATCCTTCCGTGGGTTATGGTTTCCCTCAGGGAGGGGCCAACTCCTCTAGCACCTTCCCCCTCCTGGAAATATGTATCTAGGACACGCATGCCTCACGCTTTTTCCCAACCATATCCTCCAATGCCAGGGCCTGCTTTTGCCCAACCTATTTACCACAATGTTGCTAAACCTCCTTATTATTCGTATCCGTAGCCTGGTGCTCTAGCTCCTCCAGCACTAGCACCTTAGCCTCCCTTGCCTTCTCAAGCTCCGCAAAAGCAGCCACCCCCCCCCAAGCGTCAAGTGTATGCGCAACAGAGTGAGACTAATCCTCCCACTTCCAAAAAGAAGAGGAAAGGAAACCAAAACCAAGCCACTCTAGGTAACCCAGGAAACAATATCCAAGTGAATACATCTAACACTACAACCCAGCAACAAGGCGCTCAGCCTAAGCAGGATAGGCCTATTCACATGAGTAAGTCTTGTTCTTGTTGCAGTATCTATGGTCACTATACCCATGATTGTCCCCTTTTACCTCAAAAGCGTCAAATGTGGGAAGCTCAAGCAACATCTCGAGGACAACAAGCCTCTTCTTCAGTTCCTCCTAATGCTGCACCTATCGAACCGGTTGTGTTTACCAATCCTTTCCCTCAACAAGGATATGTGGTTTCCCAACCCCCTAAAGGTCAGGCAGCCACTCAACCTCTCCCATCTGGTACCTATGACTACTAGATCCTCATGATGAAATTTGACCAGGCCAATACCACCGATCTCAACCTTCAGACTCAGTCACGTTATTACAACAATCCCCCCACTACGTCTGCCACCGAGCTCCCATCTTCAGGTCCCACAGAGCCAATTTCGACACCCAATGGTCCTTTACTGATCCCTCAGCCTAAGGCAGAGGTTCATACCAAGATCCCCAAGGGACCATTACGCCTAAACGCTGCTTTTGGTAAAGCTGACCACTCCTACAACATAGTAGATGACTTGGCACAATCCCCTGTTGCCATGTCAATGCTGGAAGTCCTCCAGTCGTGCCCTTCGCAACGAAAGGATCTATTAACTGCTATCGGCATTGTGGATCCTTTAGATGATTGTTTGATTGTATTTGATGTTGAAAAGTCAGAGCATCCTCCACTTCTTGCATCTGTCGCCTTCCAAATACTTATCAAGATCCGGAATGGAAACATCTCATGTTGTATCATTGACGAGGGGGCATCCACTTGCGTGATTTCCGCTTCTGTTTAGAAGTAGCTCAGATACCCCGAGTTAGCCCCTTCCACTATCACCCTCCGTGCATGGGATGACCACTCTTCTCAACCCCTTGGCATGTTTCGCAATTGTCCTATTACTCTTACAGGCAAATTTTTTTGCGTTGACATTGAAGTCATTGATGCCTCCTTAGACTACAACATTCTATTGGGTCATATCTACACTTATGCGATGTCTTCTGTCCCATCTGTGGTTCACCGTAAGATGTTCTTTCCTCACAATGGAAAGATCGTCACTATAGACTAGTTGGCATATTACGAACTGAATCTTAGACCTCTCTAGAGTCCATTATTTCTTCGGTGGCCAGTAAAAAAATAGTTGCACCTCAGACCAGTGTCTCACCCAGAGTCTATAAAGATTCCTCTTTTCTTGGTTCATTCCCTGGTTTCCCCCCTCCTATCTCTGACCCTAGCTCATCGAATGTTTTCATGATGCAATCGTCTCGGTCTGACCTCAAACGGTCCAGTTAGACTAGCCAGCAGCTCCGCCCTTTCCTCCTGGAAAGATTCCCCCTGGCCTTAAACATCTTGAAGCTGTCCTGCATGGCCATTACTCCCCAGGTCAGATACCATTTCTTGCTCCCCCTGATGGAGTATTTTCAGTACTTGTTATGGCTACCTTGTCTCTTCCCAACATGACCTTGGGGATCCCAGTCTAGTACATTGATCCCCCAGCCAATATCCCGCTTGGTCAGCCCAAACCTTACACTGCTTTGACCCCGGTCCAACCGGTCGCCATGACCCCTCCCTTTGCTTTTGTGCCTCAGTCACCTCAACAGGAACCCACTCCTGTTGCAAAAGCGGCAAGTGAGGGGGAAAGCCCGCAAAAAGTCACCTAAGGACAAGGCTTCCCAGAAAACACTGCTCCTCCTTAGCCTCCAAAGCGCACACCTCTGTGTGCTTTGTGTGATGTTGTCGGTCATGCCACCCATAATTGTCCTGAATTGTCTCGTATCAAACCCATGGTCAACGTCGCATTTCCTAAGTCTGATGTCCCAAAAGTCCATGTTACTTTACTGACTTCAACCAAGAAACTCAAGACTGTGCATACAAACCACCCCTATGATTTGTGTGATCTCCATGGCCACTATACTCACCTCTGCTCCCGCCTCAAAGACTATTGCACCTCCTTGGAAGTAGTTTGCCAGTACGAGGCTGACCACAACGAGTCCGCTTCTCCCTTACTTGCACGTTATGCTTCGGCATAACCAGAGGACATATCCACTCTCATTGAAATTCTCCCTCCCGATGTCAAGATGACGAAGTCTTCGGCCACTATTCTCTACCTATCATCATCTATGAGATCCATGGTGGAAGACCCCTCCGGGGTTTCCCTTTCTATTTCGCCTAACCTCCCTTCAGCGATCCCCTTGGGCTCAACATCGGTGGATCCTTCATCTATGTTTTTTTCTATCACCCTTCGTGACGATGCGCATGTGAAGCTTTCTTCTCCTGATGATGAGTCAGGTAGCTTTGCTGCATCATGTGGTCATCCTTCCACCAGTCACCCCATCTTCTACTGTGATGACGACATCATGGAATATTTTTCCACCCCTGACTTTATCTATCTATCCCATAAGAAAAATGGCACCATTTGTGTCGATGGTGACTTTCGTGACCTGAGCACAAGTTTCCCCCAAGGCAGTTCCCCCACACCATCCACTACTCAGTGCGCTGGGGGTAGAAATTTGACCCATAGCACTCCCTCTAACAATGCTTGTTCGATTTCCGCCTTGCATTTAGGTTGTCAGTATTGTTCATCATCCTCTCATTTGTTGTCTTGTGTCACCTTTTAGATGGATCCCCCATCCACATCGTATATCAGCTATGATGATGGTGCAAGTCGCTACTCCGGGAATCTAGCCTCAGCAGCCTGGGCCATTTTTACCCCTTGCATTTGCTTGTCCTCACTAACGGCATATGCATTGGTGATGCCAACAATAACCAGGCCAAATATGATGCAGTGATAGGTTTATTAGCTGGTGCCCTTGACTGTCGCATCCTTCACCTTCATGTTCGTTTAGTTTCTTTGATGTTTGTCATGCAATTGAATGGTTTTTATTGTGTGCATAATCCCGTCCTTTTTAGAAGATATTTACGAGTGAAGATTTTAGTGTGTGAATTTGAAATCATTACATTCAATCATGTACCTAGAGCCCAAAATCACTATGTAGATAGCATTAAAAACAATATTCTATATTGGCATTTATCACACGCATTTAACACGAGACAATAACCATAAAACTTAAAATGGTGCATATCCATAACATATGTCATTCAAAATGTTTTTGAGTCCATTAAATCTGATACATATGACATGCCCATCGCATGTTACAAAAAACCAAAAATGGGGGCACCTCATGCCCCAACATCTAATCATTATCTGGAGGGTCCCAAGCCAATGGCTCGGCTCCTGCAGCCCGTAGATTGCGCATCCCCTGTCCGGCCATCGCCATGTGCCACATGATTCCTCGCCACTTTGAGGGTAGACTAATACATGGCTCTATGTACTGGCCGTCAAGGTCTTGCCATCCATGCTTAGAAACACCGGTTAGCAGCCTCTCACATCTACGGTGGATATCCTCCAGGAGGGCCACTGCATCCTCATTTTCCGTTCCCCTTGATCCACTAGGTGTTGCAGCCCCGGATAATTCAGGTCGTCCCGTATACCCGGCCGGTTTCACTGGTGCTATATCTGCATACCAAAAGTGAATGAATCAATACCATATACAATATTTTGAAACTTTAAAATGCACCATAAAAGATAAGCAACTTGTCACTTACCGTCTGGCCCCCATGCTCGACCTGGTGGTAGTGGCAAGTTTGGGTCCCCATGATAGTTCATCCCACTATAGGGATAGTCATCTTTGTACAATGGCATATGATCCCAATGCGTAAAAAACTTAGGTCGGAACACTCGTCTGATTGCCCCACCTCCTCCTCTACACAGCAGTTTCCCCAGCGGTGCATCCTGGGCTCTCGCGGGCCCCCATCCTGGATCTGTATATGAGACCGAAGTGTGAGGATATTCTTAAAGAAGAGTGAGCAAATAACTATGCCATATGCACAGTCATGGTTCACCTGCTGCTTGTATAATGACAACTGTCGTTTGAACAACAACAACATCATCTAGGCCCACCGATAGTATGTCCCACTCGATACTCCCTCAATAAGCATCATCTGGCCCCTGGTGATGTGGTGGAGTGCCTGGTTGCCTAGGATCCGCAGCACCGCTGCGGCCACAACACAAGTCTCTAGCCTCTCTAGATCTCTGATCGGTATCCGTGTGCCTTTCACATGGACACCCCGTCGACAGTGGCGCTCTACAAACTCCATAATGTTTTGCCCTCGCGGTAACACTGGCTATGTGTTTGCACCATCCCTAATGGTAGGCGACTGGTAAGGAAATATATATCCTGGACTATCATCTCGATCTGTTGCCCCTGCACTATAAATATCTCATGATCTGGGTCCCAATAGCTGACTATCCGGGCCAACAAGGGCTCTCCTGCGCTCATCAGCGGGTTCTCCACAAATTTAAGGACCCCCAAACCTGGCCAAAGTGGCGCAGACTTCCTGATCCTCTCGGATCTCAGAACTTAATGTATCCATGTCTCTCTCTCTCCAGTTGATCCTCAAATCTGCTATATCTGCACAAAACCATCATGTTTGTCAGCATATAGAAAGGAAAGGCTGCATCATAACCATAAATTCCCAGCTTTTAGCCAAAAACAACATTAAAACCCTTTCTCTGATAGGTCGTACTTTTCTGGCCATTCCTGGGACAGGTCACAGTTTTCTGCCCAATACCTGCTACCCAGGTCACAGAAAAGGCCCCAAAAAGTGTGACTCGGTTGAGAAGAGGAGCAGGGGTCTGTTCCTGAGCTCTGGGTGCCTAATCTAAAACTTTAATCCATTGAATTGAAAGGGTATGGTTAGGCCTCTTACCTACAATTGACGGATCTCGATTCCAACAGTCATTTTGTCCGCTACGATCGCCGCAAGATTTAGGGCCTTTTCTCCTCTCCACATTCACCACAACTACACTTGCAAATGAATCAAATTGGAGGGAAAATTCCTTATTAAAAGAGAAACCCCAGATTTTTCTTTCGCCAGCTGCGACCAAACCGTAGCTCGGTTTGACAAACTGTCAGCATCGTTGGAAAGCTCTCATCGAGCTCTCAAATGGGTATCCTTTGGTTTTTTGTGATTTGATACTTCACATGGAAGCCTTTTTTCCAAGAAGGGTCACTTCACCACCTCTGAAAATCAAATTTCTTCACTTGCAACACTTTTACTTGGGGCACAAATTTGTCTTGACTCTCCACCTTATTTTCTTTCGCGCTCAAGGAAACACATTCTTTTACATCCAATTTGTAGAGGTTCTTTACCGAAACCCCGATCTTCTTCACCCATCTCATGGTTATGTGATGAAGGAACACCCTTCCTTTACTAAATATCACATCATAACCATGGTCTTCCAACATAACAACTGAAACTAAATTATTCTTCAAACCACGAACATACATGATATATTTTAATGTGAAAGTAGAACCAGACTCCCTCTAAAAGGTAACAGTACCAATTTTGATCGCACTATACCTCCCATCATCTCCCATATTGATGTGTATCTAGAGGTCCTTGTCCTCCAAGTCGTTGAAGAAATATTTGTTGACAGTCATATGGAATGAGGCTCCACTATCCAGGTACCACAAAAAACCCATCACCGATGACACCATGCATGTGATGAGGGTGAAATCCAACTCAAATTGTGAAGCAAGAGCTTCAACTACCACTCCTCCTGAGGGCTTCTTGTCAGCCTTATTATGTAGACACTTCGTGGCATATTGTCTGAGCTCGTGATAGTGAAAATATGTAATCTTCGACAAGTCCTTATTCTTGCATGCCTGACCAAAATATGATTTGGAATGGGATGACTTCCATTTATTTTCCTTTCCAACCAAGGCACATTTCTCCTCATCATCATTCTTTGAAGGGGATCCATCTTTGATGTTCTATAAAATCTCTTATTGTACCAAGTCAGACCACAAATGCTCCCACTCTGGTAGATTCTCCCTCCCATTTACTGCATCCTGATAGTTGTGCCGGCTCTTGGGAAGGCCTAGAAGTGCTAGGCTCACTAGATCATCCTCTGTAGCTGTTACACCAACACTTCTAAGATCATCCTGACGTTGGGTGAACTTGGTCAAGTACATTGGTATTGTGTCACCCTTCTCCATCTTGATTTTCCTGAGCTTGTCCTTCAGTGCAAGCTTCCTCTGATCACTGTTGTTCTGAAAAAATATGTTAAGGTCTTCCACATTGCATATGGAGTTTCCTTATATGATCTTGGACACCTTCCAATGGGATCGTTCTTGCCTTTGATACATTCTTCTTCCAGGTCACCAGATCATGATCGTCAATTGGTGCAGGATTAGGAATATCAATGTCTATGAACTCCTTCAACCAATTGTCTTCCAACACTACTTCCATCCTATCCTTCCAAGATATGTAATTCGAGCTGCCCTCAAGGGCATACTCAAGTATCAATACATAGAATGACATCATGATCTTGTTTCTAGTTCTACAGAATGGATCTACAAAATCGATTCACCTGCACATAAAAAACTCACATTATTATCTTCTATAGTGATTCCTTCTTTGATACCATGTAGAAAACCCATGTAGATTCAAACTGATTATTGTAATATGCTAAAACAATAGACTTGAATCTACTTTACTGATTGCGGAAACCAATTATGATCGCACAATCACAAAACATACAAGAGAAATAATTTCAATCACACATTACACAATGATTTCCTAGGGAAAACCACAATATAAACCTCACTATCTATATATTGCATTAGTAGGAAAATATGAGAAGATTAAAATGCTTTTCTCAAGCCAGAACCTTTGCACTATCTCTATCTATCTCATTGCTTCCTAGACAAGCTTAGGCCAATAATTAACCAATTATTTTCTTGCTAATATCCCTAATTCCTTGAATTGTTTCCTTGGGTAATTAGGCCCTATTAATTAGGGAAATTCCCAACCACAAATACAAAATTCATCTAAGGCCTTCCTCTGACTGAATGTACTAGCTGTAGAATTTCAATGATTATACAACTAATAGTACACTGCCCTTGAACTCCAATCTCAACTGGGTAACACTCAAATATGACATGCATGAGTTATTTATGAGTCAATCATCAGTTAACTGGTTGAACACATAAAGCAACACCACATTGTCTAACCTCTGACTAGTTCCTCCATGACTTGAAAATAGTTTAACTAAATTTAACTCAGTTAAATTGAATTAATTAATCATAACTCAAAATAAAATCAATCAGGGCTCCTATAATGTAGGAGACACTCTACATCACTCAAGTTATACTCTCAACTCGAATTAATTGAACCAACTAAGTCTAATTAACTTAGTTAACTTGTACAGGTTGTCATGAGATGTAGAATTACAATTTTATTCTAATTTAATTCAAGGGAAAATGAAATTAGAATCTTTCTTGGTGCCATTTTCAACATGTAGAAAATACACATAGATTCAAATTGCTTATTGTAATATGATAAAACAATAGAATTGAATCTACTCTACCAATTGCAAAAACAAATTACGATTGCGAAATCACAAAGCATACAAGAGAAAGAAATTCAATCACACATTACACGATGATTTCTCGGGGAGAGCCACAACTAAAAACCTTGCTATCTATATATTGCATTATTAAGAAAATATGAGATAATTACAATGCTTTTCTGAAGCCTAAGAAACATGTGCACTATCTCTATCTGTCTCACTACTTCCTAGACAAGCCTAGGCCAATATATAACCAATTTTCTACTCATCAGGATCCCTTTTCCTTGCATTATTTCCTTGGGTAATTAGGCTCGATTAATTATGGAAATTCCCAACCACAAATATGCAATTCATCTAAGGCCTTCCTTTGACTGCATGCACCACTTGTACAATTTGGATGATTATACAACTGATAGTACACTTCCCTTGAACTCCAATCTCAACTGGTTAACTCTCATATCTAACATGCATGAGTTGTGTATGAGTGAATCATTAGTTAACTGGTTGAATACATGAAGGGACACCCCACTATCTAACCTCCTACTAATTCCTCCATCAGTTGGAACTAGTTTGATTGACTTTAAATTAGTTAAATTGAATTAATTAATTACAACTCAAAATAAACTCAACCAGGGCTCCTATAATGTTGGAGACACTCTACATCACTCAAGATAGACCCTTGAATCGAATTAACCAAACCAACTAAGTCTAATTAACTTAGTTAACTCATACAAGTCGTCATGAGTTGTGAAATTAAAATTTTATTCTAATTTAATTCAAGGGAAAATTTAATTACAATCTTTCTTAGTGCCATTTTTAACACTCCCTCTTATAAAGAAAGGGATTATATGCTATCCTAATCCTGCCTCTATGGAACTTGAATTTTCCACTTGAAAGTGCCTTCATCAAGATTTCTGCATCCTGTTCCTCTGTAGGAATATATATAGCACCATAATCAGTATTTTCACACAATCTCTGAGACAGTGGTACTGGATGTCGATATGCTTGGACCTATCATGAAAAAATAGATTAACTGAGATTTTGATGCAACTCTGGTTGTCATAGTAAATCACTGTAGGATCCAGCTGCTGACCAAACAAACCAACAACAATATTCCTAATCCAGTTAGCCTCACAAGCTACTTGACTAGCAACCATGTACTCTGTTTCTGCTAAACTGAGTGCAACTAATCTCTACTTCTTGTTGTACCAAGAAACTGCTGTTGACCCAAAATTGAAGATGCCCCCTGATGTTCTCTTCCTGTCGGATGGACTCCCTACTCAATCTACATATGTCAATCCTTGAAGATTCACTCCCTCTATCTTCTTGTACCAGAGACCAAACTGAGTAGTGCCTCTGAGTTATCTCAACACATGTTTGGTTTCCTTCCAATAGAGCTTGGTTGGCTTAACCATTGCTTGACTAAGTTGGTTAATTGCATAACACATGTCCGGTATTTTGTTCACCATGTACATAAGTGAACCCACAAGCTACCTGTAAAAGGTAGCTTCTAGTAATTTGCTTGAAGTAGCATCTTCCTTCCTCTAATTCCTTGCCAAAGGAGTCTCCATGGGTTTGTTGCTCTCCATGTGAAACTTCTTTAGTATCTCATTGGCATACTTTCCCTGAGAGACAAATAGTTCCCCATCTCTTTTCCAAATTTCCAAACCAAGGAAATAATGTAAGAGCCCCATGTATTTCATCTCGAATTCTCTTTCCAAATCATATTTTCAATATTTTATCAGCTTCTAATCAAATGTTAGAATTAAATCATGGAAAGATAATACTATAATCAATAATTTAACTTCAACCACAATATGGTAAAGTTTTGCATCTGCTTCACTTTTGGTGAAGCCCAACCCAGTGAAATAGTTGTCGATCCTGGTTACCAAGCATGGAGTGCTTGTTTCAATCCATACAAAACTCGCTTGAGTCTGGATACATGTGAATCTCTGTCGAATGTCTCAAATCCTTTCAACTTCTCGATGTACACCTATTTCTCAATCACTCCATTGAGGAAAGTTGTCTTTACATCCATCTGATGTATCTTCCAGCCCATCTGCACTGAAAGTGCTAGAATATATTTTATTGAATAGTACCTTTCTACTGGAGAAAATTTCTCTTCGTAATAAATTCCATCCACCTGATATAACCCCTTGGACATAAATCTGACCTTGTGTTTCTCTAAATTCCCATATGTTGCTTGATTCACCTTGTAGATCCACCTGGATCCTACAACTAACTTGCCCTCTAGTCTGAGACAACTTCCCATGCACTATTCCTAATAATGGAGTCATACTCCTCTACCATGGCATAACCCATACTGTTTTTTCACTTCTTCCTTGAATGAGGATGGATCATTATCTACACTCTTTCTCATAAGAGCCATGTAGCCAGTGTATTGATCTAGTGACCTCCCCTGCCTACGTTGTGATGTGGGTGCTCCCACATTCTCTATCGCATCATGCATAAGTCTATCAACCTCTCTGGTGCGCTTCCTTCAATATTTGGATGTATATGCATGAGTGGGTGCTTCCACTCTCTACTCCTTAGCTTTTGGCTGCTCCACATCTTGAAGTTTTTCTTTTGGAGCTAAAATATCCTAATTTGCATGCAATTGAAGCTCCCTCTCAAGGGAAATTCACATGTCCTTCTCCTCATCAAATTTCACATCTCTATGAACAATTGTCATCCTGTGAGATGGAAGGCACACCCGACAGTTGTGAGGTTTATCAGTGTACCCCAGAAATATGCCCAACTCAGTTGTTGGTTCTAGCTTTTTCCATGCATCCTTGGAAACATGACAATAAACTGATGAACCAAAGATTTTGAAGTGCACCACATTTTTTTTCTTAACTGAAAATATTCCTCGGGTGTACGCATCCTGATAATTCAATGAGGACTTGTGTTCTTCACATATATCATTGTGTTGCATGCTTCAACCCACAAGTACAATGATAGGCCTTGATCATGTAACATCGCTCATGCAACGCCCACAATAGCTTTGTTTTTTCTTTCTGTAACCCCATTCTGCTGTGGGTTACAAGGTGTTATCAATTTAGGTCGAATTCATTCTAAAGTACAAAAGTTCTTAAGTCATTGGACACATATTCTCCACTGTTTTCACTCCTGAGAGCCTTAACTTTCCTACCTGTGTCTTTCTCAATAAGTGCTTTGATCTCAGAAAATGTTGAGAACGTCTAGAATTTCTTCTGCATGAAGAATATCCAAAACTTATGTGAGAAATCATCTACAAAAATCACATAATACCTGTGCTTGGTCGTGGAGGCTATAGAGAATGGTCCACACACATCTGAGTGAACTCTTTCAAGGATCTCTTACGCTCAACTATCCTTATCATGAAAGTTGGATTTGGTGTACTTCCCCAATGCACACTCTTTTAATGTATCACGCTACTCAAGTGCACCCTTGAGAAGTCCTGTAGAAATATGTTGTCGATATTCAAAGCTCCATGGTGTAGATGGCCCAGTATTTTATACCACAACTCACCGATTTCTCAGATCTTAATCTTCTCTGCTTCCATGCTCAAGGCAACACAGTCTTCTACATCCAATTTGTGGAGGTTCTTTACTCAAACCACGATCTTCTTCACCCGTCTCGTGGCTATGTGATGAAGGAACACCTTTCCTTTTCTAAATATCACATTGTAGCCATGATCTTCCAACATAGCAACTAAAAATTAATTCTTCTTCAAACTAGGAACATACATGACATCTTTTAATGTGAGAGGAGAACTAGACTCCCTCTGAAAGGTAACAATGTTGATGTCGGTCGTGCTATACCTCCCATCATCTCCCATCTCGATGTGCATCTCGAGGCCTTCTCTTCCAATTCACTGAAGCACTCTTTGTTGCCATTCATATGGAATGAGGCTCCAATATCTAGGTACCACATAGACACCATCAGCAATGACACCATGCATGCAATGAGGGTAAAATCCAACTCGAATTGTGAAGCAAGAGATTCACCTATCGCTCCTCCTAAGGGATTTTTTCTGGCCTTCTTGTGCAGACACTTTGTGGCATAGTGTCCCAGCTCATGACAGTGGAAACATAGGCCTCATCTATAAAAAGGCTTCTGAGGATCAATGGGAAAGCTTTTGCTACCTTTCATTAGTTCAGTCTTTGGAGCTCTCTCATAATTCTCTCTCTTTCTCTCTCACTCTTGAAGACTTAGAGTATTCTTGAAGCACTCTTGGAGAGTATGGAATACTTGGATATTTGGAGCAAGAAGACAAGGATCAAGCAACTACAACAAGATTCTTTGCAGGTATTGATTTTCATGTGTGATTTCCTTGCTAGATTTGACATGCATGGTATTGCATGTGGTGCTTTTCTGTCTTGGCATGGGTTTTTTTCCAGGTGTGACAGTGTTTTCAGCCTAGCTTTGCAATTTCCGGATAGCCATGGTGTTGTTGAGTTCTCATGTTTTGGTTTAGATGGATTCGAAGCTAAGTGAGGTGGATCTTCGAATATTATTATTATGACACAGAACCAGTTTATGTGTTACCTCGATGTAGGGCCTAGTGATCCGTTTTTGGATTAAGGTAAACCCTAAGAGGTATTTCCTCAGTTTAGGGCCTAGTGATCTGAGAGTGGATTGTGGTAAATCCTTAGAGGTGGTTTCCCTTGATTAGGCCTAGGAATCCTTGCTGGTGAATGACGAGATATATTGTAAAGCCTAGAGGGTGGTGTCTCAGTTTAGGGCCTAGTGACCCCTGATTCAGACTGTGGATTGCGGTAAAGCCTGAGAGACTAGGAGACGGAAAATTCCTCACTATTTAAGCAGAGAGAATCCAATGATAACCATGCTTGTGTTGGCCTATTGATCAGGTGTGGATCATGGTAAAGCCTGGATTCTATTGATGAGGGTGAGGTGGTTTAGCCTCAGGATTCCCTATTTGGTTTTTTTAGTTTGAGTACCACATTCATGCTTGGAATATGGCACAAGGGTGATTGGCTGAAGAGATATTTGGCTCAACCAATCTATGGTCAAGTGGAACATGGAAGTCCCATCTCCAATTGGTTTTACATTCAATAATGAAGAGCTCGTTCCTTTGGTATTTGGTATGCAAATGTACTAGTTATTAGGTGGATTTTATTGTTGTTGTATCCATTGTATTTCTGTTGTTATTATGTTGGTTATAAGCATGTATTTTATTAGTGATGATGTATGGTTCTATCCATGTTTTTACTTGTAAATGAATACGAAATGTATCTATGGTCAAATATATTGTATTGTAGTTAATGATGTAAGGGATCAATGCTTCTTAGTGATTCTCAGATAAGTATGAGACCCCTGTGTTTAAATATGTTGTTTACACCTGTAGATTCAATGCTTGTGACATGTTTGACAAAATGCATGTCATGGCTAGGAGGGGTCCAGATGATTTTTGTTGATTTGTTTTCTTGCGTATCACTGTCCTAATGTTATTTATCATTCCTTAATTTTTCATGGAGTTCTGGGCAGTGACCTAGGTTTTGGGCATAAAATGGCGGCTCAAATCCCAGAGCCTCAAGCACATAACTGAGAATTTTGGGCCCTAGCCGCTGGCATGCAGTGTTATGCCTATGGCTATAAACTTTCAGCCCTTGAAATGTAGTGCTATGCCTGCGGCTATGGCTCAAAAGGGGTCAAAATGTCAGTGTGACCTAGGGGTAAGAGGCCTTAGTGGTTGGATTACCTCCTAGGGGTGTTGTGGTTGTTTTACAAGGTTTGTAGGTTGTGTTTTACGTCGGTTCCACTTCCTTAAGGTCATATAGGAGGTTGAATCTCATTATAGTATTCTCTCGTCACATGTTTACACTGGTTGGCTGGTTTCTTGGGTAGATGTGCGAAGGGGGTGTTACAAAGTGGTATCAGAGTGTGGTTGTGCTCTCCTTGAGCGGCATTTGGTTTTTGGTCTCTTTTTGTGATTCTGATACCAAAGAGTGGTATTAGAGCATGGTTGCACCCTCCTTGGGCAGTGTCTAGTTTTTGTTCTCTTTGGGTGATGTCTAGTTCCTGTTCTCTTTGGTTGATATATGATACCACAAAGTGGTACCAGAGCATGGTTCAACCCTTGGACTGGATGGGTTGTGTGTTGGTCATGCTTTTTGGTTGGTTGCATATGTTTTTCTCATGCCTATGGTGTATGTGTTTTTTGCATCCATGTTGGGTTGTCCATGGTGGCAGTGGTGTCGCCATGGAAGGGTCGATGGTGTTGTTGTCATCATTTTGTTGTAAGTGTATGATTGGTTATGAATTATTGATGCTTATGTATTGTCTATGCATGCTTTATTACATGTTGCTACATGTTGTGTATGCATTGGTTGTTTATGCTAGTGTTGGAAATATTGTCATTCATGGCAAAGGAGCATAAAGGAGTAGCACCTGAACTATCATTAAGGAAAAGGAGCAGAGAAGAAATAATGGAGATAAAGGAAGCAAAGGCAGCAAAGGAAACATAGAGGCAACAAAGGCAGTAGAGGAAGTGAATGTAGTAGAGGCAGCGAATGCATCAGAGAGGCAGCAAAGGCAGCAGAGAAGCAACAAAAGTAGAGAGGAAGTTAATGCAGAGAGGCAGCGAATGTAGAAGAGGCAGCGAATGCAGCTAAGAAGGCACCAAAGGTAGCAAGGCGGAAGAGGCAGCAAAGAAGTAGAGAAAATAGAGGTAGCAGGTGAAGCAGAGAGGCAATGAATTGCTTCAGCACACAGCAAAAGGAAATTGGTGTTGCAAGACATAGCAAGGACTAGAGATCTTACGCATAGCAGAAGCAGGAAGAGGTGAGAGCTGAGAGGAAGAGGCCAATTAAACAAAGGTGATTAAGCCAAGAGAGAGAGGCGAGAACTGAGAGGAAGAGGCCAATTAAAGAAATATGATTAATCCAAGAGAGAGAGGCGAGAGTTGAGAGACAGGGAGGGCTTTAATCAATATGAAAAGGTGTATGTAGAGTGTGACAACTCGGGATGAGATTCAATAACAAAGACGAGCTTAGGAACAAGCTCAGGAGGAACAACGTGGAGAAATTAGAGTTACAGAGCGCGACAATATAAATAATAGAAAATCGACTAAGGAGGTGAATTATTTGACGAATTCCAAGGGAGGTGAACCGATGGTCAGGATTAGATCGCAAAAGTGAAGGCAAGAGATGGACGGCGGAGATCGAATTGCTTCAGAAGAAATTTCACAAATCGCAACATTTAAGAGTTTAGCGTTGATGTAATCACAGGGAAAGTTAATTTGTGTGCGATGCGAAGTCGAGAAGGGACACGTGGTGGCACGACGCATACTACACATCACAGCGCTTAAGGGATAGCAGGAAGGCGACCACAAGTTAAGTTAAATTTTTTCGATGCGAAATGGAGGGACACGTGTCGACCTTGCGAAACATCGCATCCTGCAAGAAATAGGGTTTAAATTCAATGACATCACAAGGTATGTTGTTTTGGTTGCGATGCGGTAAGCATCAAGCGACATGATGCGATGAAGGGAGTCCACGTGGTAGCACCGCACATGAACACAGATCATAGATTGCATGGTTTATGGTTTATTGCTATTGGTAGAGTGGGAAACCTGCGGGAAAGTGTTTACGATGAGATGTGATTGGCTCAAGGTATAGTGGGACCCTCCGGTAGGAAAATGCCACATATTTCCATTGGTTTTGGGTTTATGCATTAGTTTGGTCTGTGTATATTATGTGTGCGCCGTTTGATTTCTCAAAGTATGTTTATTAATATGTGCGATTGATTGCTAAACATATGCATGTTATATATGTGTTGTTTGATTTATAAATGCATGTATGTTGATAAAAATTGGATTTGTAATACTCGGCTGTGTTAAAAGGGAGTTATGTGGGCCATACCCCACAGGTCACAAAGGAATGACATGAATGCATAACAAAGGACCAAAAACTCATGCAGAACAATGTTGCGGTAGTAAGGAAAACAAAAAGTCTGAACGCAGAAGAAGAGTCGGGCTAAAAGGGGCAGTTATGCAACAAAGTTGGAATATAACTACAAAAACAGAAAAGAAAAAAATACAATAGGTATAAGAGGACAAACGCTCAAAAAAGGTTAGAAACTGAAAGGGCTAAGTAAAAATGATTGATTGGAACAGTAAATGTATTATTTATTTTATATTGTTTATGATGCAAAAGCAAGTCTCCGTAGGCAAAGTAAAACTCTGATCATAATTCTGAAATGAGCACGTAGTGTTGTAACATCCTGAATGTGTTGAGCGAGAAAATGAGAAGGTGGAAGGCAAAGAGTCATACCTGTTCATTTCATATTCCCATAATGAATGCAAACAACTATGAGGTGATCTCTATCAATGATGTTATTGTCATATGCATAAAGAGGTTAGAGAGTGGAAGAATGAGACTGAGCAGATAGAGAAGCTGTGAAGATCCAAAGATGATATAAAGAAAATTTGAAGGATGGAAGGATATCCGTGAAGAAGGAGAAAAACATAGCTGATATCCAGGTAAATCAGCATATGATTTTATTGTAGTGTAAGGGAGTTGGTGCTTCCATATCAAGTTGTATCTTGATAGATGTCTAGTTGGAGCTGGTTGAGGTAGGAGCCTCTTGTGGGTTTTAGCCTACAGAAAATACATGGGAGTTGGTGCTTCCATTTCAATTTGTAGCTTGATAGATGTCCAGTTGGATTTGGTCGAGGTAGGAGCCTCCTGTGGGTTGTAGCCTACAGAAAACAGATGGGAGTTGGAGCTTCTTTGCAAGTTGTATCTTGTAGAATTTGAGGTAGTAGCCTCCTGTAGGTTAGAGCCTATAGAAAATCAGTGGTGAGAGGGAGTTGGAGCTTGCCTTTGCATCACAACAATAATAATATGTTGTTTTCTCCCTTATGGGTTTCCACTTATATCTGTTATCCATGTGCATGATGATTATGTGTTGATGTTCTGTATTTAATCTACATAATTCTTGCTGCTCACATACTAAGATTGTTGTTTCAGTATATAATAAGTTGATCATGAAATGAAGGTGTAATTAAGTTTAAAGGAAAGTTTTAAAAGTCCATGAATGCATTAAATTTATTCACCCCCCCTCTCATTTTAGCTAAGGGTTCAAAAATTGGTATCAGAGCTGGTTCCTTTGGTGTAAGCCTAATAGTTTGAAGGAGATTTGGTTAAGTAATGGACTATCAAAATGTACCCATGTTAAATACAACAAACTTTCCTAAATGGAGAGATAAGGTTAAAACAGATTTAATGGCTTATGAACCAGAGGTATTGAAGCTTGTATGTGATGTTTACTGCACATACTCTCCCGCTTTGCAAGAAAAATAGTGGAATGCCAAGGCAAAATGTGTGATATATAACAGTCTTCATAACAAGGATCTTGATTTAATAATGGATTTAACCTCTGCAAAGGGAATATAAAATAGATTTCATCTCATGCATGAAGGAGACACTAGTGGATGCATTATCAAGAAGGAGAAGATAAACTAGAAGAAGAAGAAAATTTTCTTTCAAAAGGAAAAGGGTCAATAAAATGAGATACCTGCTAGGGTGAATGGATGTGAGTACCATGATGAAATTATAGTTGAGGAAAAAGCCAAAATTGACACAGCCTTGACTGAAATAAAAATATTGAAGAATGAAAACAAAAACCTTAAGACATTAGTGCAAATATGTGATGAGAGAGAATATGAAGATAAGGAAGAAATTGTTGGCCTGAAGGCACAACTTGAAGAAGCAAGGAAAGTAGAAGACATTCTGCTGCAGCAAATAAGAGAGAAAATTTTGGAATGTGGAAGATTGGAAGAAGAGGCGGTAAGGGTGAGGATGAAATCATAGAAGGCCCAAATTGAACTAATTATGAATATTCCACAAATGAAAAGTTCTGGACAGTTGGACCAGATTCTAAATTCTCAAAGGTCTCCTCTCATAAAGGTTGGGATAGGCTATGAAGGATAAACTAGTAAGTCCAAGGTAGAAGATAACAAGAATATCATTTTTGTAAAAGATGTAAAGGATAATGAAGCAGCTCGAAAGATTCCTACAGAACTAGAAGCCAGCAAGAACATGATTTGTAAAGAAACTAACAGAAACAAGCAGCAACATGAAAGGACAAAGAATGAGAGGAAGAAACAATCAGCTGCAAAAGGCCCATACACTCCTGAATATGAATTGTATAAATTCAGAAGTTGTCAAAGGAGGTTCTTTCCTCACATGAGAAGTATCACTTGTTTTTCCTGCCACAAACTTGGACATATTGCAGCATACTATAAGACAAAGCAAATCCTATCCAACCAGCAAAGGATGTAGAAAATGAAAAGTCTACCTCAAGCAAACAAATGGAGAGGAAAACCTTTCACTAGTACACTAATCGATTCCATGGCTACTGTTTTTCATGCAATGAATTTGGACATAAATTTGTTGAATGTAAATTGTGTTAAAAAAGGGGAACAAAATACCATACATCAGCTCAACCTTACTTAGGTTAAATAAAATGTTGTTCATGCCACAAGCTTGGTCACAAAGAAAAATACTGTAAGCTGCCATATACATTAAAGAACTCTAGACATATGATGGAATCCAATCAAATCAGAAAAAAATATGAATAAAAAAGAAGTGCATACATTATGAAGAATCCCAATAAAGTATGGAAAGAAAGAAAGGGGGAGCCTGTTACCTCAATAGCACAATGAATCCATCATAGTCTTAGGGGAGCTGCTCTAGGAAGAAACGCAAATATCCAGCCAGTAATAGATAAGAAGCAACATCCCAGGGGGAGAGAAGTTCATAAATAGTCCCCATAAAAGTAGTCTAAGAAGAGCTCCTTGGAATAAGAACAACTAAAAGTTCAGGAAGGGAAAGGACAATTCCTCAGACAAAAAAATAAATAAAGGAAGAAGGATACCTAAAACATTCACTAGCCAACAAGATTGATGGAAGGAGAGAATGTAGCAAGTGGCCATGGTGGTAGAGGGATCATCATCCATAAACATGTTAGCTAAGAAGACAACAACACACTAAGTGATGAATGGTTAAAATAACAAAAAAATATGCTTTGAGATATAGAGCTGGAAAGATCCATAGAGGATGATCACACTGTGCATCACACTACAAGAGTTAACAATGAATCAAATTTAAGAAGGATGAGTAAGAGAAATGCTTATCATCATGATATCATTACATATTTCATCTATAGAAGGTCCCCTTATGATATCTTCCCTTGTAGATTCCAAGTAATGAAATTGAAGATGTCTTCCCGAAGATCATTATGTTTAGAACAGTTGAATTGTAAATAAAGAAAAAATGATTCCGGAGTAGTCCTAGAAAGGAATATGTAGTGACATTCCTTTAAACTGGAATAACAGAATAAGAAAAAGGCTAATGATTGCAGGATCAGGTTCAATATTTTGATGATTACTGTTGAGAACAGTGGAGAGCTCAATAGTAGAAACTATGAAGGTTGTCTTAACTATGGGTGCATGTGTGAGTTGAAGTGAAATTACTGCATGAATTGTCAAATTAGTATCAATTGGTATTTGGAACAAGCAGCCTGCCTATCCGCAGAATACCAAGTGTTATCAGTGGAGCAGTGGTATGGTACAGGTCCTTAGGATCAATTATTATGGCAAAAGTACATCAAGGTAGTATACCTAGCATTATCTGCATTATTAAAGCATGAAAAGGTCAATAAAAGTGCTAAAGGATCATTATCTTCTTTACACTTGAAGTATTATATTGAGCATTGAAGCAATATCTATTTCTAGATATAACTGCATGCCTTCCTCAAGTCAGTATAGATATATCTTCAAGGCCTCTTTCTTAAGATCATTCATAAAATTGTGTGAAGTCTATTTGCTGAGATTTCAACTAAACAAATTGAAGATGTTTTGCTAAAGATCATAATGACAGAATAGATAAAGTATCTGAAGTATGAAGTACTTGTTGTGTTAATCTTACATTTGAAGCTCAAGCGTTTGTTATTGATTCATTTAAATCCCACTTCAGCAGAAAGGAATTGTTGGTATGTCACCATTGAAGAGAGGTTGATCATTGACATACATACGCCCTTATGTCATAAATAAAATTGCATAGTTGATAAGTGAGACTGACCAATACATTGAATGTATCTAGCCTCAAGGGTTAGTTTTGAAAGTACATTGTACAAGTAGTAAAGTCATTTGGTCTCTCAGATTGAAATATATTTTCTAATCTTACAATAAGTTGTAAGTTCTAGTTTGATTCATTGATCACAATAGTATCAAGGGAATTTCGGATGTTAGTGTAATATCCCTGTCAGCAGTGCAGCACATATCATCACCAATAGACAGTAAAGGTGAACCTTAGGTATAAAATATATATTGGCATCAACATATTTGAATAGATGTGTACTACAGATGTGTATCTCAGATGAAGATCATAATATGGACTGAAGTATATTTGGAGTAGACTTGATATGTAATATGGAGCATTCTCAGTATTTTAGTATTGTTCCAATGATGCATCTTTGATTATATAAGTATGATTATATAAGTTTGTTCTATGAAGTGTCCTTATCATGACTTTTAGCTTTATACAAAGGAAAGGAGTTTGTGCTTTGGGATGGTATCAGCTTACTGGGTATATACATACAAGTTCAATGATTCTCAAAAGTGTTCTCCCAACAACTCTTGTACACTAGTTTGGAGCAGCAAGGTATAAAGTCAGAAGAAGAAGGCCTAAACACAACTCAGAGAGAGGAAATGAAAATATAGAACCTACACTGGGAGATGTGAAACCCTTTTCCATTGATTTCAAAGGGGGAGGAAAAGTAAGAAAAATAAGAAAGGCTCTTCTAAAAATCAAGTAGAGGAAGAAATACATTTCTCAGAATTAAAGGGGGAGGAGGTCCTAGAGGAAGTATTGGAGTATTTCCATCAATGCCAAAAGGGGACACTGTTGGAAATATTTCCATTGATGGAAAAGGAGCACAAAGGAGAAGCACCTGAACTATCATTAAGGCAGAGCAGAGAAGAACCAACGAATACAAAGGAAGCAAAGGCAACAGAGAGGCAGAAAAGGAAGTGAATGCAACAGAGGTAGCGAATGTAGTAGAGAGGCATCAAAGGCAACAGAGAAGCAGAAAAAGTAGAGAGGCATCGAATGCAGAGAGGAAAAAAATGTAGCAGAGGCAGAAAATGCAGCTAAGAAGGCACCAAAGGTAGCAAGGCAGCAGAGGCAACGAAGAAGAAGAGACAACAGAGGTAGCGGATGAAGCAGAGAGGCAGTGAATTGCTTCAGCACACAATAGAAGGTAATCGGAGTTGCAAGAGACAACGAGGACTAGAGATCTTACACATAGAAGAAGCAGGAAGAGGCGAGAGCCGAGAGGAAGAGGCCAATTAAACAAATATGATTAAGCCAAGAGAGAGAGGCGAGAACCGAGGGGATGAGGCCAATTAAACAAATATGATTAAGCCAAGAGAGAGGCGAGAGAAAAGAGACAGAGAGGACTTTAATCAGTATGAAAAGGTGTATGTCGAGTGTGACAACTCGGGATGAGATTCAATAACAAAGATGATCTTAGGAACAAGCTCAGGAGGAATAGCATGGTGAAAATAAAGTTATAGAGTGCGATAGTATAAAGAACATAAAATCGACTAAGGCAGATAATTCTTTGAAGAATTCCACGGGAGGCAAACAGACAGTCAAGATTAGATCGCAAAAGTGA
The DNA here is from genome assembly GCA_034641835.2 of Pinus albicaulis. NCBI lineage: Eukaryota > Viridiplantae > Streptophyta > Pinopsida > Pinales > Pinaceae > Pinus > Pinus albicaulis. The sequence goes on along the minus strand of CM076575.1, from coordinate 1,687,662,632 downwards.
AGGCGAGAGATGGACAGCGGAGATCGAATCTCTTCAGGAGAGATTTCACAAATTGCAACATTTAAGAGTTTAGCGTTAAGGTCATCGCAGGGAAATTTAAGTTGTGTGCGATGCGAGCAGAGAAGGGACACATGGTGGCATAATGCATACTGCACATCGTAATGCTTAAGGGATAGCAGGAAGGTGATTGCAAGTTAAGTTAAAGTTTTGTGATGCGAAATGGAGGGACACGTGTCGACCTTGCACAACATCGCATCCCGCAAGAAATAGGGTTTAACTTCAAATAAATCGCAAGGTAAGTTGTTTTGGTTGTGATGCGTTAAGGATCAAGCGATGCGATGTGATGAAGGGAGTCCACATGGTAGCACCACGCACGAGCGCAGATCGCATGGTTTATGGTTTATTGCTATTAGTAGAGTGGGAAACCTGCGGGAAAGTGTTTGCGATGTGATTGGCTCAAGGTATAGTGGACCCTCCGGTAGGAAAATACCACGTATTTGTGTTGGTTTTGGGTTTATGCATTAGTTTGGTTTGCGTATATTATGTGCACGTCATTTGATTTCTCAAAGTATGTATGTTAATACGCATGGTTGATTTCTAAACGTATGTATGTTATATATGCGTTGTTTGATCGATAAACATATGTATGTTGATAAAACTCGGATTTGTAATACTCGACTGTGTTAAAAGGGAGTTGTGTGGGCCATGCCCCACAGGTCAAAAAGGAATGACATGAATGCATAACATAGGACAAAAAAATCATGCAGAACAGTGTTACGGTAGTAAGGAAAAAAAAAGGGCTGAACGTGGAAGAAGAGTCGAGCTAAAAGGGGCAGTTATGCAGCAAAGTTGGAATATAACTATGTTAGGACCTCACTATGTATCATTTTTAATATATATTTTGACACCACCTTACCTTTTATAACCATGTTTAAAAAGGATTCCATCATCAGTTTCATTTACTTTATCCCAAGGTATATAAAATCCTCTTCTTTATTATATGTTTAATCTGTTTACATATAATTCCATATTACTCTTATATTTTATCATTAATCGAAGTAGATTGTTGCTAACATAAGTCTAAAAGATCACAGATAAGTTATATGTTGTGCTGGAACAATCGGCCGTTGCTGAAACAGTCAAACTTCGTTGCTGAACAGTCGACTCCTTTGCTGAAACAGTCGACTCCGTTGCTGAAACAGCCAGCCGACACGCAAATTCCGCCACTATTCGTAATTTGCGATTCTGGAAGAGTATTTTGTGGAACAATGGCAACAACATGAAGACATGGTTACACGTATTATTCTGAAGATAGTACTCTTTTTGTATCTGTTGTAACAATATCTTTTTATGGAAGAACAGAATAGCCTGTTTTAAGAAAGAAGAACAGATTCGGGATAAACGTAGATTTGCTCTCATGTAATTGTAAGAGATGTCTCCTCTTTAAAAAGAGGAGACATCATCATTAGAGGGGAGTTCGAGTTTTAAAGCTACAGGAGAACATTGTGTTTGAGAGAAATGGAGCTAGGCTCCATTTGTAATGTATCATTTCTTTTGACAGATGAATAAAATTTCCTTTTGAGCGCTCCAATTTAATCCTTTCCTGGGGAATCTTGTGAGAAGGAAAGGGCCCGCCTTCCTCACAAGATTCACCCAACTGTCCCTGTAGTTTGTTTAATTTCTTTATGCTATTTGCACTTTACTTTAATTCTATTGCTGAGACACCAGTTACACAGTTCCGTAGTTTATTGAGTAATCTGTTTCCTTAACACTGCATGAGTTTAGTACATTCATCCTTAAGAATTTGAGAGATCTATTTCTGTTATTTGTTTGAGTGTATGATGCTGGGAAGCAGGCGCTGAAGGTTCCTGTACAAAGGAAAAGGGTCTTGTTTCCATTGATTGCCTTTCCTTTCCTGCAGTGTGATTAGAAACAGGAGACAAGTGCTGAAGGTTCCTGTTCATGGGAATAGGGTCTTGGTCTCCTGAGTTATCTTTTCTACAGAGCGATTAGTGTCAGGCAGCAGGTGCTGAAGTTCCTAATTAAAGGAATAGGGTCCTATTCCTGTTATGGTTGATCAGTTTCCTTTCCTGCAGATTGATTTCCCTTTATTTGGATTCTAAACTGCAACATAGGAATTACTTCTGCTATAACATAGTTGACTTCAGCTTTGATTAAACAGAGTGTGAATAATTAGATTTGTATGATTGATAATTGTGTGGCTTTTTACTACAACATTGTTTTTGCTTTTGAAATTGAGCATATCCAATGCGTGATTGTCTTTGGAATAAACAGACTTCCTCGGGTTGACAATTTATGTGGAGCTTGAATTGTGAAAACAATTAAAGCGACCAACATTTTGGCGCCGTTGCCGGGGAAGGCAATTATAGATTTCAAAAGCATTAATATTTTCTTTTTAGATGTGCAGATTGTATGAGAGGACACGGAAAGCAGAAGAAAAATAACCCCACAGGTGGCAAAGGCAAAGGAAGGGGAGGAAGAAAGACTTTTATTGACGAGATTGTATCAAAGGCTGAATCATCACAGAGATTAAGTTCTCGAAGACCAAAAATTCAGCACTCCCCTCAATCAGATTACAAAACAGAGGAAGTTGTGGGTCCTGAAAATATAGAGGAGCCAGTGATTAAAGAACCAGCAGTCAGTGTTGGAGAGTCAGAAGAAAGTGCTAGCAAATCGGCAGAGCACATTGAGGAAATAATAGAAAGTGTTGGATGACCAGTGGAAAACATTGAAGAGCCAGTAGAAGATCTTGACGATCGAGCAAGTGCAGTAGGAGAACAGACAATGGAAGGAAACAATGAAGATTTCTTTGGTGGAGGACGTGTAGATCTTGAAGGAGAAGGAAAGGATGAAAATTCTCTCTCTACCTTGGGATTTCCTATCAGTGATCTCCCTGCAGGAAAAACTCCTATGAAAAACATTCCATTGTCAGTTTTACCTAACTTTCATGGTTTATCCTCTGAAGATCCGGATGAATTTATTTTTGAATTTGATATACTATGCAGAAGTTATGATTATGTTACTAATGCTCAAAAGTTGAAACTGTTTCCAGCAACCTTAAAAGGAAATTCTTTAAGATGGTTCATGAGCCTTGGGAGTCAGGTAATCACAACTTGGGAGCAGATGAAACAGAAATTTCTGCTTAAATATCAAGACTACTGCCGGACAAGAGAAAAGAAGGATGAACTATTTAATATGGCACAAAAGCCGAATGAGAATTTGGAGGACTATGTAGAAAGGCTGCAGTACAATATACAGAGATATGATCATCCGAATATAAGTAAGGAAATTCGCAAAACAATATTACTTAGAGGTTTAAGGGATGATTGTTTAGACATGTTAAATATGCTTGGAAAGGGAGATATATCTAAAGAATCATATGATGAGATTGTTGAACTTTCTAAAAGGTGTTCAAGGGGAGCTGCAAGGAACAGAGTAAGTAATAAAGATCCCACCTATTCAAGAGTGCAGAAATCAGCCAGTGGGGGAGCAACAAGAGCTGAAATAGGTAATTTACTTGAAGAATTTAAAACTGAGATGTTAAGTTCTTTTGCTTCACAGATTGACACTTTGCAGGTTAAGAAGAAGCAGGCTGAAGCAGAAGCAACTCTGGCTGTCTTTTGCCCGAAGTGCAGAGACAAACATCCACCAAGGGAATGCCCAATGGACAAAATACCAATCTGTACCCTTTGTGAGAAAGATCATGAAACAAAACAATGTCCATCTCTACCAGGAATAAAGGCAGCATTGCAACCAATGGAAGAAGAAGCTGAAGCAGTTTACCTGCTAACTCAAAGAAGACAATGGAAACCAAAAGGACAAGGTATGAACTCTAGTATGCCATTTAATCGTTGGAACAATTATTCTGCTTTCGGTCAAACAAATTATCCTCCCTTTAATCAAATGCAATACCCACCCTTTAATCAAATGAATTTCCCACCCATGCAACAATCAAACCCTCCCTTTGTTGATCCTTCAATGTGGATTCCTTGGCCTCCACAACAACCATCTTCTTTTAACCCTTGGAATTCAAATTGGAGAAGCCAACAACTCCCGTACCCAAATCAATTGCCCCAATTCCAACAACCACTTCCTCTGCCATCAAATGCTCCGCCAAATAACCAAATGAGACCCCAGCTACCTGTGCAACCAAATCCTAACCCCAATAATAAAGTTGTGCAAGGCATTGATATTCAGAATCAGTCTATATTTCCTACTATGCAATGTAATGATATTCATTTAAGATCTGGGAAAATAGTAGAGCCTATTATTGATGACATAACTTCTTCTGATTCTGATAAAGAGGAAACTGAGAAACATAAGAAAGCACAACCACCTTCTAACAAAAGTGTTGAGATAACAGAACCACCATTCCCCGAGCGTTTGGTTTTAACTAGAACGCCTGAAACACCTACTTTTAATCTCTTAGGGGAATTGCAAAATTTGTATGTTAAAATTCCACTTTTACAAGCATTAAGAGATGTACCAATTTATGCCAGAACAATAAGGGATATTTGTGTTAAGAAACCTGGTAGGAAAACTAAAGATCCCCTTACAGTACATGTGATGGGTGACTTATCTGCATTAATGTTCGGAAAAACCCGTCCTATGAAATATGGTGATCCCGACCATCCTACCGTGACAGTTCAGATTGGTAAAACAATGATTCCTCAAGTTCTGGTAGATTTAGGTGCTGCAATAAACATAATGACTCTTGAAACTTCACAAATGTTACAGCTGAATAACACAATCAGAGATACACCCACCATTCTAGAGTTGGCTGACCGTTCTACAATTAAACCTGAAGGAGTTGTTGAATATCTACTTATCTCAGTTGAATCCTGGAATTACCCAGCTGACTTTGTTGTATTGCAGACTAAAACAAAGCTGGGGGGACACCCCTTAATTCTAGGGAGGCCATGGCTGGCCATAACTGATGCCTTTATCAGTTGCAGATCTGGTTCAATGACAATTTCTAATGGTTATGAAACCAAACAGCTTACTCTTTATCCTCATGCTACACCCATAATTAATAATGAAGATTCTATGTGGATGGATTATGATGATAATGCTATTCAGTCTATTCTAACTATTGGGCAAGCTTTAGCTCTTAAAGACAATACAGAGGATGAAATAATTAATAATTTTATTTGTGAACCTTCTTCTGTAATTGCTGAAACACACAATCAATTGACTGCAATTTTTGAAACAGATACCCAAGAAAAGATTGAATATGAAGACTCATCTCAGACATTAACCACCATCTCATCTAAAAGCATAACAGTTGAAATTGAACCTGGAAAGACATTAAACATAAATCCTGATCTAACAGTTGCTGAAACACAACAGTTAATGAAGTTATTGCATGAATATAAGGAAGCATTTGCATGGGATTATACAGATATGAAAGGGATATCTTCCGAACTATGTACTCACCGAATTTACATTAAAGAGCGATGCCGACCAGTCTGTCAACCCCAAAGACGAATGAACCCTAATTTACGAGAAATTGTTAAAGAAGAACTTCAGAAATTGTTTAATGCAGGATTTATATACCCCATATCTGACAGTGAATGGTTTTCCCCATTGGTAATTGTCCCTAAGAAAAACGGGAAATGGAGAGTATGTGTTGACTAGAGAGCCTTGAACAAAGCTACTCAAAAGGATCACTTTCCTTTACCTTTCATTGATCAGGTGTTGGATAGTCTGGTAGGGAAGAAATTCTTTTCTTTTCTAGATGGATTCAGTGGGTATAATCAGATTAGAATTGCACCCCAAGACCAGGACAAGACCACTTTCACTAGCCCTTGGGGAACTTTTGCTTATAGAGTTCTCCCATTTGGGCTATGTAATGCACCAGCAACTTTTCAGAGGGCTGTTATAGGAATTTTTTCTGATATGTTGAATGACTCTATGGAAATATTTATGGATGATTTTACTCCTTATGGTGTGTCTTTTGAAGATGCACTACAAAATCTTGAGAAAGTACTTAAACGATGTATACAAGCTCACCTCTCCCTAAGTACTGAAAAATGTCATATGATGATGAGTGAAGGAGTAGTGCTTGGACATTTTATTTCATCTCAAGGTATTCGGGTAGATCCATCTAAAATATTGGTCATTCAGAATCTTTCTGTTCCTAAAACACAAACTGATGTGAGAAGTTTTCTAGGACATGCTGGATACTACAGAAGATTTATTAAATATTTTTCTAAGATAGCTTCTCCATTATTTGTGTTGCTTATGAAAAATGCTGAATTTAAGTGGACTAATTCTTGTCAAAAAGCTTTTGAAGAACTCAAGCATCAGTTGTCTACTGCTCCTATTTTGAGGGGGCCTGATTGGAATCTCCCTTTTCATATATCTTCTGATGCTTCAGACACTACAATTGGAGCTGTCTTGGGACAAGAGGAAAATCATCTTCCTTATGCTATCTACTTTATCAGTAAGAATATGACCCCTGCTGAGCTTAATTATACAGTTACCGAAAAGGAGTTTCTTGCAGTAATTTATGCCATTAATAAATTCCGACACTATATCATTGGTTATTCTACTTTTGTCCACACTGATCACTCATCTATTAAGTATTTAATGAACAAATCTGTTACAAATGCTAGAGTTACCAGATGGCTATTATTACTGTAGGAATTTGATATCACAATTGTAGATCGGCCTGGTAAAGAAAATGTGGTGGCTGATTTCCTTTCACGGTTAAAAACTGACAATGATATTCCAGTAGATGATTCTTTTCCTGATGAGTATTTGTTTGCAGTTTTTGGTCACTCTCCATGGTATGCGGATATTGCTAATTATTTGGTTGCAGGAAAATTACCATCACACCTGTCATACAGAGAAAAGAGAAGAATTGTTCAACAAAGTGCCAGGTATAGCTGGATAAGTGGGTGTCTTTTCTACACAGGGCTTGATCAGGAAATCCGAAGATGCATCAGGGAAGATGAAGTGTATGACATACTAAAAGCTTGTCACGATGGCCCTTGTGGAGGGCATTTTGCTGATAAGAGAACAACACACAAAATTTTGAGGATGGGTTACTATTGGCCCTCATTATTTAAGGATGCAAAGAAATATGTGAGGGCTTGTGACAGCTGCCAGAGAATGGGTCAACCCAATCATAGAGATCAAATTCCATTAAATCCCTAGGTAGTTTCTGAACCATTTGAAAGATGGGCCTTGGATTTCATAGGACCCATTAATCCTCCATCCAATCAAAGAACTTATATATTAGTCTGTACAGACTATATGACTAAATGGGTGGAGGCCAAAGCACTTATTAGAGCCAATGAAGAGGCTATCCTAGCTTTCTTATTTGAAGAAATCTTCACTAGATTTGGAATTCCTAGAGAGCTAGTTATAGATGGAGGACCTCTATTCAATTCTCATGGTTTTAAGTCTACCCTTCAGAAATATCATATTTATCATAGAATGACTACACCATACCACCCCTAGGCCAATGGGCAGGTGGAAAGCACAAATAAAGTATTAGAAGCCATTCTAACTAAAACAGTGAAGGACAACTAGAAGGATTGGTCTCAAAGGCTCCCTGAAGCATTATGGGCTTACAGAACTACTTGGAGAAATACTACAGGTTTTTCTCCCTATGAATTGGTTTATGGTAAAAATGCTGTTTTTCCTGTGGAATTTGAAATCAAAACTCTAAGAACTGCTTTAGCTGTCAATCTTGATTTGACTGATGTGCAGACAGCTAGGTTACAGCAGCTTCTTCAGTTGGATGAAAAGAGATTAGATGCCATTCACCAAACAACCATGATTCAACAACAGAGAATGAAGTGGCATGAAAAAATTATCAAACACAAGCAGTTCCAAAAAGGTAATTGGGCCTTATTGTATGACTCTCAGTTTGAAAATTTTCAAGGTAAGCTACGTACACGTTGGCTTGGACCATATGAGGTAGATGCTGTTTTTTCTAATGGAACGGTAAGACTTTTAACAATTGATGATTCTAAAACACCTCTACTAGTCAATGGTCATAGGCTTCATTTATACCAGCACCCTGTTTCTAAAGAGGATTTCAAGACTGCTTGCATGACTGATATTCATTATCTTTTTCTAGGGGAGTCTTCTGCTCCTCACAGCATTTAATTTTCTGCACTATTTTTTTAGTATTAGATTAGATTAGATTTAAAACTAATAATCCCTGTCAAGGGTTGGCATATTACAATTGAATTTTGCAGATTCTGGAAAAGCTCATTAAGGAGGACAGATCCATCATAAGAAGATCTGAAGCTTCAATCACAGAAGCTTGTTCCCTTCATTTTATCCCATTTCCTAGTAATATCCCTTCATCCCATTCCTACATTACTTCCCTTTTTCCATTTTTCCCACTTCTACCATTCCTGAAATATCATCCTTCAGTTAGTATTTCCTATCCCTTACTGCTGAAATTATCCCTTATCAAATATTTCCCCCACTTGTCCTAAACCCAAGTCATTATATCCCATTTTCCTGATTTTTCCCGTTGCTGAAACACCAGTTTCAGCAACGCGTCATTCATTTTTCCGTTGCTAAAACACCAGTTTTAGCAACCTGTCATTCATCTTTTCATCATTAAAACATCATTTCTTTCCTGCTATACAAGCGTTTCAGTTCTCCACTTTTACTCTTCAGATCCTTTGAGTGAAAATTATTCAGTACTGAGCAGATCCTGTTATGCTCCTGTTCTAAAATTCAGAGAAATCTACAGATTCTTCCATTAATATCAAGCCATTATGAAGCACTCTACACTTCGAATTATTGAACCAAAGGTAAAAATGTAAGGTATGTGGTTTTAATGTAATGCAGTTAAATTATATTTTAAAGAGAGGATCTCGCTCATAATGATTGCAATCTCCACACACTCAATCATCATTGCACCATACGTAGGGGGGGGAATTTCGAAAACTGAATAATCATTTCACATCAACCAATCCTTCATCATTCTTCATTCCATTTCCGCCGACATTGAGACTCCGCATCCTCTGTTGCAACAACTATCTTGACCAAAGCCTGTGTTTCTGTCTTCTGTGCCTCTGCATGTAACTCAAGCTAGTAGCCATGGGAGGGTCGGCTATCAGACACGAGCCTGGTTCGATAAATCTTCTTCAATTGTTCCTAGAGGCCTATCAAAATTTTCAACAAGCAGGATGGACAGCATACTTCGAAAGGTTAGGAGAATTTGATCAGCAACAAGTTTTAGAGTTCGCACAGAACCTTCAGGGGAATTATTCAGTAGTTCAAGGGGTCCGCATTTCAGTTACAGAGGAGGACATAGCTCAAGTTTCAGGTTTGCCGGTTATCGGGACTCGCTGGTTCAGTAGGAAGCAAGTGATTTTAAGTGCACAGCAAGATTTTCTTCTTCCAGATGAACCGGTTGAACTTAAAGGCCGCGGTGTAAGTCTGCATTCACTTCCTCGACCATGGCCAATAGTAGCAGAATTCATCAAGCACTACTTGACATGCGAAGGGCATTACCAGGCAGTCTACCAACACGACTTCGTTTTGATGAATCATTTAAGGAATGGACGATTAGTTAATATTCCCTATTATCTGCTTGGTTGTATCAAAAACATGTCCTATTATTGCAGACGGGCTAAATTCCCATTTTTATCCCTTACCCATCACCGTTTATGCCAATTATTAATTCAGAGGGGTTTTGCTCAGCAAAACCCCCCTCTGAATAATCCACTCCTTATTCCCTAGCAGGCTGAAATTCCCCAACAAGCCCAAATCCCCCAACAAGCCGGAAGTTCCCAAGAAACTCCTGAGAATCCTTATGAAGGGCAACTAGACGATATCCCAGACTCCCCAGTAATTCCATCCTCAGAGCCAGTTGACCCAACCCCAAGTTCATCCCACTTAGTAGAGTCAACCCTTCCCACTATTTCTATCCCTAGCGAAGACTCTCTAACACCCCCATCCCCGCCTACTCATAAAAGGAAGAAAAGAACCCCAACAGTATTTGTCTCAAAACGACGAACAAGGGCCAAATTCCAAATTTTCACTTCTTCCGAAAGCCCTTCCCCCAGAAAAGAATCTTCCCCTGCAAAGAAAAGGAAAGACAGTGACTTCTCTGCTTTCCTACCAAAAAGGAAAATGAAGATGACTGTTGAAACAGGAGTTACTCCCATTTCCCCTGACCCTGCCACTATTCTGTTAAAACTTCAATCTTCACCCCCATTTCAAATCCCCCAACCCGTCTCGTCCGGTGGCACTGCCACACAAGAACCAGTGCCCCGGGATAATACGACATCGTTTATGGCTCAAACAGTGACTGTCACACAAGAACCAGTCACTTACCCAGAGGCTGAAACACAAGAACCAGCCACTGTGGTACAAGAATCATACACCAAGCATGATAATACAAGGAAACCAGCTGTAGCTGCTCCACAAGAACCAGCTACAGCTGTGGATCAGCAGACAACTCCAGTAGAATCAACCAGCACACAGGGTTCACACACTATGGCATCCTTATTGGAGGAAAATGAGTTTTTGAAGTCTGAACTAGAAGCCTATAAGAGTGAATTAACCATGGCACGAGAAGCCTTTGATAGAGAATTGAATCTCTATATGCTAGCACACACAACATCAGCACAAAATAGGGATCCATGCAGAGAATACATGTGCCATGAGTGTGGTAATATTTACCAGCAGGCAGGGTACAAAGTAGTCAAAATTCAGGTATCTGAGGCATCTACATCAGCTACAATTAAAGAAGAATGCCCTACTGCTCCACAAGAACTAGTAGGGCTATCAAAAAGTTTGGAAAAGGAAACTAAACCACAGATATCTCGCCCTGTGCTAGTCAGCTCAGCCACTCAGACAGTACCCCAACCACAGATATCTAGCCCTGAGTTAGTCAGTTCAGCCACTCAAGCAATGCCCCAACCCAGTACTTCTAATGCCGGGACACAGACCCTGCCATGGAATCAATTAGAACTTATGAACAAATTGAAGAAAAAATATGCTGTAGAGCAAGATAAAATATTACAATAGCATAAGTTAGCATGGCAGAATCACATGTATGCCAACTGGGATAGTTGGGAACAGACATTGCAACAGCTCAGGGATTCCAAGAAGGAAGTCAAGGAATCAAAGGAAAAGATGGTTTTGATGTTTTCATTAGTGCAAAAGTTGATGGTCACCCGAAAACCCTCTGTAAATTACTCTCTCTTCCTTTCTGAACGTTTGGTTTATTTTCAATTGAAGGCAATAAAGGATGGCAGACCTCATGAATTGCTTACTGCAGAACAATTTGATAAGACTTTTGCTGAGGCCCCTGAAAGTGACCAACATTTTTTGTGTGAACTTTATCTCCATAATGAGGCCATACCTGAGAATAGAAGAGTCAATCTTACTCCAATTGCAGGTGATGTACAAATAAGGGCATTTGTTTCATTTTTTGCCAATCAGCTCACCTGGCAAACTGCGTTTATTGTAAGTAGTCATAATGAGGAGAATAGGCTCCTTTGGATTAGACCGGAACCTTTAAGTCCAGCCATGTTTGTAGCATAATATCACCAATTCTTACAGAAGCCAGGAATGCATAGGTACATGCAACAACTACAGGCTTCAACACTTTTAAAGTGTCAACAGAAAATCAGAGTAAAGGAGGCTGCTGCATTGAAGGCCAACACTATGTTTTGGCAGCAGTCATGTAAGGAAAGATAAGACTATCACCCTTTTAGCCCTGATAATCTTCAAGCTGCACTTTCCAGGGTACCTAATTATATCAGATGTATTCGGCATTGTGGAGAAAACTGGATTGGTTACCGTTTTCATTTTCCAATTTTATGGCTGCCTTCAGAGAAATATCAGTGTCACTACCAATTGGCTGGCAGAGATGAAGCTGTAGCATGGCAGCAATTGCAGAACAATAGAGGATTCCGAGCTCCGACAGAAGCCACCTTCTCCAGCTACTGCTTGAGCAACTTGCATGCACAGAGTCAGTACTCAGACTCTGACTCAGACTAGGAGTTGCCTGAGGACATGCAACATTTTCAGCTGGGGGGGATGTTAGGACCTCACTATGTATCATTTTTACTATATATTTTGACACCACCTTACCTTTTATAACCATGTTTAAAAAGGATTCCATCATCAGTTTCATTTACTTTATCCCAAGCTATATAAAATCCTCTTCTTTATTATATGTTTAATCTGTTTACATATAATTCCATATTACTCTTATATTTTATCATTAATCGAAGTAGATTGCTGCTAACATAAGTCTAAAAGATCGCAGATAAGTTATATGCTGTGCTGGAACAATCAGCCGTTGCTGAAACAGTCAAACTTCGTTGCTGAAACAGTCGACTCCGTTGCTGAAACAACCAGCAGGCACGCAAATTCCGCCACTATTCGTAATTTGCGATTCTGGAAGAGCATTTTGTGGAACAATGGCAACAACATGAAGACGTGGTTACACGGATGATTCTGAAGATAGTACTCTTTTGGTATCTTTTGTAACAATATCTTCTTATGGAAGAACAGAATAGCCTGTTTTAAGAAAGAAGAACATATTCGGGATAAACGTAGATTTGCTCTCATGTAATTGTAAGAGATGTCTCCTCTTTAAAAAGAGGAGACATCATCATTAGATGAGAGTTCGAGTTTGAAAGCTACAGGAGAACATTGTGTTTGAGAGACTGGAGCTAGACTCCATTTGTAATGTATCATTTCTTTTGACAGATGAATAAAATTTCCTTTTGAGCGCTCCAATTTAATTCTTTCCCTGGGGAATCTTGTGAGAGGGAAAGGGCCCGCCTTCCTCACAAGATTCACCCTTCTATCCCTGTAGTTTGTTTAATTTCTTTATGCTGTTTGCACTTTACTTTAATTCTGTTGCTGAGACACCAGTTACACAATTCTGTAGTTTATTGAATATTTTGTTTCCTTAACGCTGCATGTGTTTAGTACATTCATTCTTAAGAAGTTGAGAGATCTATTTCTGTTAATTGTTTGAATGTATGATGCTGGGAAGCAGGTGCTGAAGGTTCCTGTACAAGGGAATAGGGTCCTGTTTCCATTAATTACCTTTCCTTTCCTGCAGTGTGATTAGAAACAGGAGACAAGTGTTGAAGGTTCCTGTTCATGGGAATAGGGTCTTGGTCTCTTGAGTTATCTTTTCTACAGAGTGATTAGTGTCAGGCAGCAGGTGCTGAAGTTCCTAATTAAAGGAATAGGGTCCTGTTCCTGTTATGGTTGATTGGTTTCCTTTCCTGCAGATTGATTTCCCTTTATTTGGATTCTAAACTGCAACATAGGAATTACTTCTGCTATAACATAATTGACTTCAGCTTTGATTAAACAGAGTGTGAATAATTAGATTTGTATGATTGATAATTGTGTGGCTTTTTACTAAAACATTGTTTTTGCTTTTTAAATTGAGCATATCCAGTGCGTGATTGTCTTTGGAATAAACAGACTTCCTCGGGTTGACAATTTATGTGGAGCTTGAATTGTGAAAACAATTAAAGCGACCAACAAACTACAGAAATAGAAAATACAAAAAGACAGCAAGCAGAAGAGGACAAATGCTTAGAAAATCTTAGAAACTGAAAGGGCCGAGTAAAAATGATTGATTGTAATAGTAAATATATTATTTATTTTATATTGTTTTTTATGCAAAGGCAAGTCTCCGTAGGTAAAGCAAAGCTCCAATGTAATACTGAAATGAGTACATAGTGTTTTAACATCCAGAATGTGCTGAGCGAGAAAATGAGAAGGTGGAAGGCAAAGAGTCATAACCGTTCATTTCATATTCCCATATGGAATGCAAAAAACTATGAGGCAATCTCTATAAATGATGTTATTGTCATATGCATTAAGAGGTTAGAGAGTGGAAGAATAAGACTGAGTAGATAGAGAATCTGTGAAGATCCCGAGATGATATAAAGAAAATTTGAAGGCTACAAGGACAACAGTGAAGAAGGAGAAAAAAAGAGTTGATATCCAAGTAAATCAGCATATGATTTTATTGTAGTGTAAGGGACTTGGTGCTTCCATATCAAGTTGTAGCTTGACAGATGTCTAGTTGGAGTTGGTTGAGGTAGGAGCCTCCTGTGGGTTGTAGCCTACAAAAAATACGTGGGAGTTGGTGCTTCCATTTCAAGTTGTGGCTTGATAGATGCCTAGTTGGAGCTGGTTGAGGTAGAAGCCTCCTATGGGTTGTAGCTTGCAGAAAACAGATGGGAGTTGGAGCTTCCTTACAAGTTGTAGCTTGCAGAATTTGAGGTAGTAGCCTCCTGTAGGTTGGAGCTTACAGAAAATCAGTGGTGAGAGAGAGTTGGAGCTTGGCTTTGCATCACAAAAATAATAAGATGTGGTTTTCTCCCTTATGGGTTTCCACTTATATCTGTTGTCCATGTGCATAATGATTATGTGTTGATGTTATGTATTTAATCTGCATAATACTTGCTACTCACATACTAAGATTGATGTTTAATTATATAATAAGTGGATCATTAAATGAAGGTGTAATTAAGTTTAAAGGAAAGTTTTAAAAGTCCATGAATGTATTAAGTTGATTCACTCCCCCTATCAGTTTAACTAAGGGTTCAACAACTAGGTCACTTATTGATCATGCTTCTGTGTTGACCATGTATGCTTTCTTATGTGATGCTATATGTGGGACATGCATTGGTAGTTCATGATTGGTTATACATGTCAAGTGGGTGCATATGGTCAAGTTTGCATTGATTTGTGAAGGTTGTTGTGCATAAGATCATTGTATGCAATTAGGTCATCATGATGATTTTGGTATGTTATGATGCTAATGTGTTGGCTAAGATAGAGCAGGAGATGCATACCATCAAAGTGAAGTTGCAACATTAGACCTCGAGGCAAGAGCATGTCATCATACGGGTTTGGATGTTGGGAATGTAGGTATGTAGGTTAAGGATTGTTATATGCGTTATGGTTATGAGTATTCCTTTCATTATTGATGTTATGGTTACATACATTATAGATGCTAGTTGATTAGTACGGTTATATGTACATGTGTCATATAGTAATGAATGATAGCAACCTCTGGTGGTATGCATTGATATTTTTGTTTTATGTTAGCTAATTTATATGTTGTTGATGAGCATGTTATGGGATTATTTGTTGTTGTTTCATGATAGTTAGCTCGATGATTATGATATATATTAACTTGTTGTTGTTATATGTTAGTTAACTTGATGATTAGGGTTATATCATTAATATATTGATGTTATATGTATCAGGTTAAATTGTATTGGCCTAGACAGATGGTTAAGGTTATGACATTCAGGTATGAGTCGACCTGTTTGTAACATTGTGTGGTACTAATCTAGGCTGATTATGCACATGTGATTGTTATGAATGAATGACAAATGTTTATGAGCTTATGATGTGAACATGTTAGTTAGTTACTGTTATGGATATCATGATCTTATTTGTGTTTGATTTGAGGTGTTGTGAAGTTTTATCGTGCTAACTAGATTGATTGTGCAGACAAGGTAGCCTCCCCTCAGATACATCAAGGTATGAGTTTGCTTATGTCATCTACTTTGTGTTTTAATGTTTAATTATGTCTTTATTCGGTGTTCGAGTGTTTGGTGTCTATTATGTGATTTATTTATTGTCTGAATGTTTGATTACTTGCATGATACGAGTATGTGCCTATAATATTGCATGAATAAATGATCTTGTTTTGAGATGGTCGTACTAACACATGTGTTGAGATAGTTGATATGTACTTGAGTGCAAGTAGGTGATAGTTGTAGTATTATGGTATTGAATATTAGTTGATTATGACATGGTTTTTAGTCTTCATAGTGGTTGATTTTAGTTAATAGATATGATTTCTTGATATTTGGAACATGTGATTGACATGTGTGAACAGTTGCAGGAAACATTTTTGGTATCAGCATGACAAGGTAAGATAACTGGTATATTGTGTATTTATGTATACACTGACAGTTATGTGAACAATTATGTGTTTATGGAAGTATTATGTAAGGGAATGCATGGAAAAAGAGACTACCATGAAATCTTGAAGAAGGCTCAGGTTGAGCTTTCCTTTGCAAGTATTGGAAACCATGGGGATTGTGTCATGGTTTTCGTTGCTAGTCTTGTGCTTTTAGAATTTTGTGATTTTTTTGTGCTTTATTTGAACTTTTTTTTATGTCTAGTGCAAGGCCTTGCCACTTTGGTTTCAGTGTCATGTTGTTATTGGTTTTCATAGTTTTCCTCTTTCTTCTTCTTTTTTTTCTTTTTTTTTTTGGCTATTGTATTTCATGTTTTGAGTGTCTTGGGAACTAGTTCGAGAAATAGGAAAGTAAATGGAGCTTGGGGAGAGTTTTGTGGTACCCAACAGGTAATGTAAGACACAGATGAAGCTCGGTGCATGAGTAAGCACACCATAAGGCAAGAATACGATATCCAGTTGGATTGGTTGGGTCCATTGAGCTAAATGGATGGTGGCAGAATAGTTGCGAGAAAGGTAACATGAAAGGGTAAAGTAAATGGACATGAGATAACATATGCCTTGGCTCTGTTGGTAATTGTTGTTATCAATGTTGTGCATACTATGCACACATAAAGGGAGTTCTCCTAACCTTGACCTTATGCTATCTGGTAATTATGATGTGATCATGATTATGTCGGTTTTTATATATCTATACATGTATGTATGTATGTATGCCATGCCTAACAGGGTCGTCATGGATCATGGTTGTTTAATGCTAAATGTTTATATATGTATTTATGTGTGTATGTATGTCATTGTCTGATAGGATCATGATTGTTTTATGCTAATGATTATATATATGTATGTATGTATGCATCCATGCCACTATATGATAGGGTTTTCAAGAATCCTTCTTGTGGAAGAATGATTACTTATGCAAGTGAATGACATGAAGAGGTTCTTGGTATTATGAGGAATCAAGTGGGAAGAGTAACTCTAAGATATATATGAGGTTAGTGTCATGTGCACATGAATTGATATTATATCCTTGTACTATTCCTATGTTTATGTTATGGAGAGGTAATGTTGAGGGGTACATCAGTGAAGTGAAAGTAGTGTGATCTGTGACATGCTACGATTAGCATGGATAGTGGAAAGACACTAGAAGAAAGGTTTCTTGTGGGGTTAGTATGTGATCTATGGATGTGCAATACTACTGTTGTGTATATGTTGCACATGTTGTATATTCAGTGATTGTTCCTATGGTGATGTGTAAATGTAACATATGTAGTATTGTGTACATATGATGTTGTATGCCTGTTGTATATATGTTGTTGTGTGTATATTGCACATGCAATGCTAGGTATAGATTGTGTTATGTACATGTTGGATATGCAGTGTTGTGTACATATCGTACTATATGCATGTTGGATATGTGGTTTTGTGTGCATGTTGGATATGCGGTGTTGTGTACATATGATGCAATGTACATGTTGAATATGCAGTGCTATGTACATATTATGTTATGTGTGTGATGTACATATGGTACTATTGTGACAAATACATACATAAAAAAATAAAATTTAAATTACTATTTGCTCGTCCATCTTAACTTACCTCACTAAACATAAAACTCTTCCTTAGTTTACTTTACAGAAGGATTCAACTTGGTACATCTAAGTAATAGATCAACAAGATTTTATTTTTTATTAACCATAAGTTATTAGGGATGTTTTGTTGACTTACTACATGATATATCTTTCTACCATACTATACCCACCTGAGCTATGGTTATACGTTTTGATTTATATGAGTTCGAATATATTTACTTTGGTTGTATTGCAACACTTTATAAGGTGCATTTGTATTTATATAGTTCACAATTGTTTTGTTATCGTGGCACCTTCTAGATTCTCATGACCTCATGACTTGACAGTTTGATGACACATCTGCCTTCGCTCTTTACCCTATTTTAATTATCTCGTTGTTCTCATAAATATTATGGTTATTATTTGGTTTTCTACCTGGATTTGTGAGTATTTTAACTGTATCTCTGATAGATTTCCTTTTTTGGTATTTTATTCATAAACAAAATTTTGACACATATTTGGAGATCCACCATTGGATCCTCCCATGTCTAATCAACAGTCCGTTGAGGTCTCGAAATTCGCTGCAACAACATGGGGGATGACCACCCGGTCCAGACCTTAAAGCAGTTCCTTTTCCATTTAGAATGGTGGCTTCGACTGGTTTAAATAGGTCCAGTTACCTTCTCTCAATCTCCATTGGTTTAAAATATGACTTTTATCTATCAACGGGAAAGAGACATTAGATCATTTCTCTTGCCGATCGGACAAGAAAGTGATCCTTAAGCTAATTTGGGCAAGTATCCAAGCCACAATTTAAAGTTTTTCCTCTTTGGGAAGATGAATTTTTTGGGATGTAGAATTTAATCTAAATGCAATATTATTCTAAGATGTAAGAAAAAGAAACTATTTTAATCCTATCTCAATTAGACAGATATAGATCTATCCCAACTGAGAGAAAGATGTTTTAAATAATTAAGATTTAAATATATATTTTTTAAATGAATATCAAGCTAACGAAGTATTTCAATTAACTGATATTGTGAATACCAAACACATTCTATCTAGAGACCTCTTAACTAAAATAATCAGTCAAAAACATGATGGAAGTAGTTCTCAAAATGATATTGATCATTTAATCAGTAACTTGAATAATTAAACAATAACATGCATAAATAGTTCACAACATATCACTATTCAATAAATCAGTTTTATCTAAATAAATAGTTACTCAGAAATCAAAATTCAATCCAAAAGAGTAGAGACAAATAATAACATAAATTGAGGCAAATTACTCATACTGACAGAAGTGCACACGTATGCGAGTAAATTGACACATTCATGTTATCAGAAAATGAAACCAACATTTAAAATAATAGTATTATAAATACCAATTTATTAAGTCCATTTCTCCAGCTCTGGTCTCTAACAATCTTTTACAATACCTGAACTTTTGCTTTCAAAATCAGAGCTATAGTAGTGCAAGAATCTATTCATTATACATAACTCAGAATGTAAAAGAAAAACCTCAATAATCTCCAGATCTGAGATCCCTCTCCTCTTACCCTACACCTCTAAATCCTCTAGACAATAGTGCCATCAAGAATTCCATAATTGCAGAGGAGAGAAGCCCCTATTACAATTTGATATCTGCTATTTATAAAATTTACAAAAGGATTTCTTCATAGGAAAGTTTGTTTGAAGAGTGTTTTTTCTCCATCAATTTTCATTGGTTCAAAATCATATTTTTCAATTGTTGGAGTCTTCTCATTGATTGAGATCTTCTTCTTCTCATCTCCTCAACTGTTTTCCTGCAAAACAAATAAAAAACAAAATTAAAATGCAAAAATAAAATCAAAATGTTAAATCTAGAAATTAAAATAAATCCAATTAAAACTTAATTAAATAAATAATTGAAAATGAAATATAAGCTTTCTTTTGATGTCTGTGTTGATATAATTGGCCAAAGAGAACATAGACGAATGGATCTGCACTCATAAGAAGTTGTGAAAAATTAAAATGCAAAAAAATAAAACTCAAAAAATTAGTTTTGTTGAAAAAATCATAGCTTGATCTTTTGCTAAATTTTAGACCCAATCAATGATCAAATCTGGAAATGAAACCTCTTCAGGAATAATCTCCATCATTTTTCTTTCCAATGAGTTGTCTTGGGCCTCATTTGGCCAAGTAAAACTCCATTTACGAGCCTCTAAATTTGGTATATTAAAATTGCCAAAAATCTGGAATTTTTGTTGCTTGGGTAAAAAAAAATCAAAATTTTAAATTAAATTCTAATCCTAAATTAGATTATGATATTTAATTAAACAATTCTAATTAATTGTGATTATATTATTCATCTAATTTAGTTATAATTATCTATTAATTAATTTATAATTACATTATTAATTTTAATAAAAACTAATTGAAAAATACAATTAAACTAATTAATAAAAAAATGATTTATTGATTAATTAAAATATTAAAATATTATATTAATATTATAATTTAAATTATATTAAAGTTATAATTAAAATATAATATTAATTACAATATAATATAATATAATTTATTTTAATTAATAATTCAAAAATATAAAAAATGCACACCATATGAGAGAGAGAGGAGGAGTGGAGGGAGAGTATGGAGTGATAAGGGAGTAATAGAGGGGGGACTGTCGGTAAAAGAAAGTGACGTGGTTGGTAGAGGCGAGGCCAATCGTAATCGCAAAGTCAAAACTTATCACAAACCGCACTTGGAGATGGGCAGCGATGAATGTTCAACAATAAAAAGTAAGATATGCGATGCGCGATGGGAGTGAAGGAGCTATAGGCAGGTAACGTGGTAGACAGGAACCAAATCACAAATCGCAAAGTTAAAGGTTCATCGCAAATTGCAGTTAGATACGGTTAGCAGTAAATGTTTTTGCAATAAAACAATAAGATATGCGATGTGAGTGATGTGGCGGGTCCCATATAATATCGCATCAGCTTTTCGGAAAGATAGCATATGAATGTGGTAAATATTTCTGCGATGGCCGATATGCGAAAAGGTAAGGGGTTCTACCAATAGGTTTTAAGCGGCGGTGTATAATGTGGTAAGGTTAATGTTATGTAACACGACTGTTCGGTGGGTGGGCGGAGCTATAATCATTAAAATAAATAAGTTAACTAAAAAATAAAAATGTTTGGATATTGGGGAAAAAGGTGAAAATAGTAAAAAATGAATGATAATTTTAACTATGAGAATTGAAATATTGGTACATTTATACATTTTTAACCCAAGCGAGAAAATAATCAAAACTTCAAAGGAGTGCCATTTACAAATCGTTTGACCAAATGAAGTGAAACAAGTGTCATTGGAAAGCTTATGAAAAACCAGATTCAATGAAATAATCAAAATAGAAATTCGATAAAAATGAAAAATAACAAAATTAAAAATAATTAACTTAATAAAAATCCTAAAAGGTGTTTAGCCAAGAATTTTGTAGAAAGAGCCCATTATTTGAAGTACATAAGTTAAAAACAGGGGGATTGTGTTTTACCACAACAATGGAGACACGCTGGAGAAGAACCAGTTACCTCTGATTAAAGATAATAAATTTAAATTTACCCAAAGGTTAAAAATAATGGAAATCACGAAATCGTCTAACAATAAAGCACTTCCATAAGTCCCACATAAATAGATTAAGCAATATGAGTTTGTAAAGATAAGTACTTAAAACAGACTTAAGTAAAAATGGTGAATCCAAACTTGAGGAAATTTGTTTTTCAAATTTTCCTCACATGAAAAATAGAAGAAGGTAGAGATATGAGTTTTTTATAAAGCATATTTCCATTTTAAGATTGTCTCTGACATCGTGTCGTTGCCAGCGAGCCTGAACAGTACCCCGGCGAAGTTGTCTTTTATGCCATACAAACCTAGTCCCACTATCAGCGAGCGTCCATAGCCCCGACGAGTTTCATGTATTTCCCATGCTTCCTCTTTTTATCACTCTTTTGATAAGCTCATTTGCAAGCTTTTTATTTATGATGTATTTGAGTGAAATATGTGGGATGGTAATAAAGATTTTATGTTTAATGGACATAGTACTTCATAATGTTTGCTCCAAATTCTTTCCCTGCAACTATCAATTAGAGGATTTTTATGTGGAGGGGTGGGAGGAATTCATTGAATTAAACTCAAATCAGTTATTTCCTTGAAAAATTAAACTCAATCACTTAGAAAGGATGTGTGTTCCTCCATGGAAAATATTTTAAAGCAAGATGGCTTTATGGTTCCATAAAGATATGCCTTTAATGATAAATGAAATTCACTTAAATGGATAGAGTAAAATATTTCCCATGTATGTTAACAACTGTAAGGTAAAAAAAATTCCTTTTACATAAATCATGACAAAGTCACCAAAATCAAATCAAAAATTAAAACAAAAGGAAAATAATTCCTAAACTAAAGTAAGAAAAGAAATCAACAAAATAAAAAATGAAAAAAGAAAAAATTTAAAGAAAAACAAAATTTAAAAGCTAAACTATAACAAGATCGCTTATATGAATTTCTCAACAAAGGATTATAAAATAAAATAAGCATATGTACGTTCATTCCCATGTTGAGATTTTAAATTTTTTATCTTGCAGAGTTATATAAAAATGAGGCTCTCAAAATGTAGAAGGTGAATAGCAGTTATGATAGATAATACGCTGAATGAGAAGTTTTTGTCTGTTGCAAATTTTCTTCTTCAAGACAAAACTTGCATAAAAACATTTTAACTATTTTCTAATAAAATTAATGCTTAAAGAAATAGACTAGAGGTTCAGAAACTCCACAGTCTAGCTGATTCGATGATGATCATTACTACTTCTCTCAAGAATCTCATAGGGCAAAAGAAAATGAAATTCGAAAACTAATCAGGTAGAGGAGTGAAAGGTTTATGAAGACCATTGGAGAACTGCATTTAAACTTATCTGAGAAAGATGATTTTCTCCAATGCAAGTTAACTTCTTTCTTTAATTAGAATTAATAGTATAAAGAATTTTTATTGACCCAAAATCATTATTTATTAAATCTAAAGTAAAACAAGTAGTTAACTAAAAGAAAACAATGTTTCATGTTCAGAGATAAATCGAATCCATCAGAAATGAGGGTGAGGATGTGCTTCTTTATGAATTGAAATGATGAATGTTATTTTTGCTTCTTCCATTCTGAATTTATATCAACCCCAAAGTATTGAAATTGATCCCGAATCCTGAATAATGTAATAGTATATAAAAAGGATTTGAATCTCTACATGATAAGTATGGAGAAAAATTCAAAATAAAAGAAAATTAAAAATTTGAATTAATCATCGGTACATTACCTTGCTAAATTTTTTGCATTGCGATATTCTTTGCCATGCATAACTTAAAATCTGCGACTTCCACTTTTGTCGATATGTGATTGATAATTTTATATATATATATATATATACAACACAAGAAAATGGTAGAAAGTCAAATATCAAATTTTATCGCATCAAATTTTTTTCAAGACAAAGCTTCATTTAAGTTTAACGATGCGATATAAATTTTGTGATGGCAAAGTTGTGATATGAGAATATGCGATAGAAAATTGCAAAGGGATGAATGCGATATCAGAGAATAGTCATATTGGAAGATTAAAGCTTATGAATGAACTGAAACACCGATATTATTCTTGTGATAATGAAAATGTGGTAAATGACTGATGCAATGTAACTGCAAATGTCAAAATATAAGCGCGAAACTTTGGTTTTGCGGCCCACACAAACGGTGATCAATCACACATGGTTTCACTTTGCATCTTTTATAATTTACCTTTCAGCAGATTTCAAAACTTAACTCTTTTTTAATTTTGTGATTTTTTGATTTCGCAATTCACAATCAACTCCACATCGTTCGTTACGAATTTTATCATTTAACATATTACTTATCTCTTGCGATATGTGATATGTGTGTCCTATGTGGGGTTGATGATGTCTTAAAGTATTCAATTCAAAAAGACAGTGAGTGATTTTAATTTTTCTCTAAAATAAACAACCCTTTAATATTTTAATTAATTGTCAAAATATCTGATTGGAAAGTATTTTTATCAGATCTTCCTTATGAAGAGAGTTTGTGAAATATAATGATCTGATATGTTTCTTCCGACAATTTAAGACTTATCATGATTTCAATATAAGAAAAATTTAGATATCCTTCAAATTTCAAGTGAAATCATAAATAGTTCCCTGAACATGTTACAAATTTTGGAAACAAGGCTTGGTTGCTTGCTTATCTTAGATCTACATAATCAAGTTAATGAAGATCTACACACAAAACAAAATAGAAATAAGAAACAACCTTTGAAAGAAAAATAAACAATAGATAATGATGAACCTATAAACACATACCTGGAAGAATTTTGATTGTAAGTTTACCTCATGAATCTTCAAGTTCTCCCAAATTTTCTCAAAAATTTGCATAAGTTCAACATCACCTTCTTATTTTAATCTAAAATGCTAAGTAATTATTATTATTATTTTTTTAATTGCATCATTTCCAAAATTACATCAGAAGACAAGAGTAGTAAAAATAAGTTCTTAGAATTACTTTTGAATAAAAAATTGTCAAGTGGTAAAAAAATTCTTGGAATTTCTTCATGTATGATCAATGTTATAAATTTTGAAAAACAAGAAAATTGAAGGCTTGACAAATAATTATGATAAGATAATTCAAGAGCTTCTAAAATTCTCTAGGATGATTTTCTATAATTGTAATGGGATGCCCAAAATAAATTGGATTCATTACTTGTTTGATTGAAAATCTGAAATAATGAAATAAATGCAGACATAAAAGAAAATTAATCTATTCTTATTTCTAACTTAATGAATGAAACATGACTAGGTATAATCATACTTCCAATGTAACCATGTAAGCATTTTAATTCTTGCATGTATCTACATGTCAAACATTCGTAAAAATACAAATATAATTAAACTACAAAAACTAAATCTAAAAGCAGAATGTATCTTTATTGTTAGTAGATTATTCACCATTACTTTCTCTTGAAATGTTCTTTCCAATTGAATTTCAATTGGATCATAAAAATCTGGATGGATTTCCATTATTGAGTAGGAGAGGTTTAAAAGAGAAGATGATAGACTGGGTTGTAAAAATGATCTTTCAGAAACAATGGCCTGTGTGATTTTGTTAGTGTTATGATTAAGTGATAAATTATTAATGATCTTCCGTGAAGGAAAACTTTCCAAATGCCTTTCAAATTGATCAATGAAAAATAGATGGAAGTCTAATAAATCCAACATAAGATTATTAATTGAATTGTATTGTTGTTCATAAAGTGAAAATGCACTCTCTTTTTGGCAATGCTCTTAAGAAGTAAGAAATAATTGATAAGGAATGAATGTCAATTGAAATTGAAAGTTTAATAACTTTTGATGTTCACAATTATAATTTGAATCTTCATTTTTCCTTTGAGGTAATGCATCAATTGAGTGTTTAATATTGAGTTGCCCAATATGCCAGCACAAATCATCTAAAAATCTAGGAATAAAAATAGAAAATAAATCTGAAGTTAAAAATAAATGCTGAAAAAATAACAAAATTGAATCATAGTTTACACTAGTGTTACAATTATTGTTACAACACAATTGGGAGTGACTTAAAGTAATTTCCTCTTCACAAGAATTGGGCAGAATAATGCAATTAGAATGATTGTTGATATCCACTTGTGAATTAGAGAGAAGGATATGTCTCTGAATAGGAATGTGAACTTGATCATAATATAAATCATAGATTGGAATGGTTTCTTGAATGTTGAAATCATAAGTATGATTATTTGTTTGAAAATGAAAACTATTTCGAACAATTTGTAAATTATATTGTTCTTCATTTTCACATGTGATTAGCCTTTTATTATGAGGATTTAATTGTAAAGAAGACAAATCAATATCCTCAATGTCAAAGTAGCTATCATAAATGATCTCAAGACATTCATTAGAATTCTCTTCTTATTCAATGTATCGAAACAAGAAGAAATATTAAGCTCATGTTCATTAATGTCAGAAGAATGATAATTAATTAATTCTCTATCTTGATAAAGACTAATCGGTAATTCATTTAGATCAACCTCTTTTTTTCTGAAATATCTTTAACGTGAAGAGAGGATAAATTGTTATTAGAAAAATTATCAGGATAAAGAGAAAAATATGAATCTTAAATAATGTATTTGAAAATTCTCTATTTGAAAACCCTTGTGCATTTTCTTCATTGCAATTTTTAGATTTAAGATAATTTTCATGGCTACCTATGCTTTGTTGTTCTGAATTTGGAATTTACTCATCATGAAATACTTCAGAAATTTGTACAGTAGATTGCATATTATTGGAAATTTTAATCGCTGCTGGTACTTGTCGGATTATGATTTGATTTTTTGATTCTAATGCATACTGATTTTCAGATTTCAAGGCGGTATCTTCTTCAATACTGCTACTAATATTTTCTTGCAATTGATAAGTGAAATTTTCCAAGGTTCGTGATTGAGATTCATGGACATGTGAAAGTGCAACTTGATCTTTCTCAATACTGTAAGAAATGTATAGAAATTGAAGGAATTGATTATACAAAATAGAGGCCATTTCATCATCATTTGTTTGGACCTCCATTTTGGAATTCTTACTTATGTAAATGAAATTAGAAGGAGATTGATCAAATTTTGAAATAATTTTACATGAATTATGAATGGAAGGAAAGTTGCAAATATGTTCAAACCAATCTAATATTTCTTTTTCCGAAGGTTTATCAACAATTTTAAATTTTAAACAATTTAAACGAAACCTGATGGTAAAATCAATTAAAGACTCGCCTTCAAATCTTCATAGATGTTCAAAATCATCACATACCTGTTTGTAGATATATCCATCAAATTTACAAAGGAAGATTATAACAAATTGTTCCCAAGTGTGGATTGAAGCAACTGGAAGTGATTTACACTAGTTTTTGGCTTTTTCTAGGAATGTAAGAGTAAAAATATTGCATAAAATACCTTCATAAATTTTATGAAAAATAGAATTTGAAATTTTTTTAATGAATTGTAAAGTATGATTAAATGCAGAAGTATTCATCTTACCATTAAACTTTACTTGAGACATGTGTATTACTATTTCTGGTGGAGTATTGGAAGATGCTTGTCCAGAAATACAACTCCAAATTGGAAGTTTTAAAGGAGCCATTGTAATAAAAATAAAATATTAGAATACAAAGACTCCAAAGGAAAAAAATTCTCAAACCATCCTTCTAGCACCAAAAATTTTGAGGCCTCGAAATTCACTGCAACAACATAGGGGATGACCACTTGGTCCGAACCTTAAAGCAGTTCATTTTCTGTTTGGAATGGTGGCTTCGACTGGTTTAAATAGGTCCAATTACCTTCTCTCAATCTCCATTGGTTTAAAATATGACTTTTATCTATCAACGAGAAAGAGACATCAGATCATTTCTCTTGCCGATCAGACAAGAAAGTGATCCTTAAGCTAATTTGGGCTTAGCCAAGCCACAATTTAAAGTTTTTCCTCTTTGGGAAGAGGACTTTTTTGGGATGTGGAATTTAATCTAAATGCAATATTATTCTAAGATGCAAGCAAAAGAAACTATTTTAATCCTATCTCAATTAGACAGATATAGATCTATCCCAACTTAGAGCAAGATGTTTTAAATAATCGAGATTTAAATATGTTTGTTTTAAATGAATATCAAGCTAACAAAGTATTTCAATTAACTAATATTGTGAATAACAAACATATTCTATCTAGAGACCTTTTAACTGAAAGAATCAATCAACAACACGCAGGAAGTAGTTCTCAAAATGATATTGAACATTTAATCAGTAACTTGAATAATTAAACAATAACATGTGGAAATAGTTCACAACATATCACTATTTAATAAATCAATTTTATCTGAGTAAATAGTTACTCAGAAATCAGAATTCAATCCATAAGAGTAGAGACAATAATAACATAAATTGAGGCAAATTACTCATACCGATAGAAGTGCACAAGTATGCGAGTAAATTGACACATTCATGTTATCAGAAAATGAAACCATCATTTAAAATAATAGTATTATAAATTCCAATTTATTAAGTTCATTTCTCTAGCTCCGGTCTCTAACAATCTTTTATAATGCCTGAACTTCTGCTTTCAAAATCAAAGCTACAGTAGTGCAAGACTCTGTTCATTATACAAAACTCAGAATGTAAAAGAAAACCTCAATAATTTCCAGATCTAAGATTCCTCTCCTCTCACCCTCCACCTCTAAATCCTTTAGACAATAGTGCCATCAAGAATTCTAGAATTGCAGAGGAGAGAAGCCCCTATTACATTTTGATATTTGCTATTTATAAAATTTACAAAATGATTTCTTCATAGGAAAGTTTCTTTGAAAAGTGGTTTTTCTCCATCAATTTTCATTGGTTCAAAACCATATTTTTCAATTGTTGGAGCCTTCTCATTGATTGAGATATTCTTCTTCTCATCTCCTCAACTGTTTTCCTGCAAAACAAATAAAAAACAAAATTAAAATGTAAAAATAAAATCAAAATGTTAAATCTAGAAATTAAAATAAATCCAATTAAAACTTAATTAAATAAATAATTGAAAAGGGAATATAAGCTTTCTTTTGATGTCCATGCTGATCTAATTGGCCAAAGAGAACATAGATGAATGGATCTACACTCATAAGAAGTTGTGGCAAATTAAAATGCAAAAAAATAAAACTCAGAAAATTAGTTTTGTTGAAAAATTCGTAGCTTGATCTTTTGCTAAATTTTAGACATAATAAATGATCAAATCTGGAAATGAAACCTCTTCAAGAATAATCTCCATCATTTTATCTTTCCAATGAGCTGTCATGGACCTCATTTGGCCAAGTAAAACTCTATTTATGAGCCTCTAAAGTTGGTATATTAAAATTGCCAAAAATCTGGAATTTTTGTTGCTTGGGCTAAAAAAATCAAAATTGTAAATTAAATTATAATCCTAAATTAGATTATGATATTTAATAAATTAATTTTAATTAATTGTAATTATATTGTTCATCTAATTTAGCTATAATATAATTCTAAATTAAGTTATAATTATCTATTAATTAATTTGTAGTTACATTATTAATTTTAATAAAAACTAATTGAAAAACACAATTAAACTAATTAATAAAAAAATGATTTATTCATTAATTAAAATATTAAAATATTATATTAATATTGTAATTTAAATTATATTAAAATTATAATCAAAATATAATATTATATAATATAATTTATTTTAATTAATAATTCAAAAATATAAAAAATGCATACCATATGAGAAAGAGAGGAGGAGTGGAGGGAGAGTATGGAGTGATAAGGGAGTTATAGAGGAGAGATTGTTGGTAAAAGAAAGTGACGTGGTTGGTAGAGGTGAGGCCAATCAAAATCGCAAAGTCAAAACTTATCGCAAACCGCACTTGGAGATGGGTAGCGATGAATGTTAGGCAATAAAAAGTAAGATATGCGATGCACGATGGGACTGAAGGAGCGGTAGGCAGGTAATGTGGTAGGCAGGGACCAAATCGCAAATCACAAAGTTAAAGGTTTATCCCAAATTGCAGTTAAAGACGGTTAGCGGTAAATGTTTTTGTAATAAAACAATAAGATATGGGATGTGAGTGATGTGGTAGGTCCCATATAATATCACATCGGATTTTCAGAAAGATAACATATGAATGTGGTGAATATTTCTGCGATGGCCGACATGCGAAAAGGTAAGGGGTTCTACCAATAGGTTTTAAGCGGCGGTGTATAATGTGGTAAGGTTAATGTTATGTAACACGACTGTTCGGGGGTGGGCGGAGCTATAATCATTAAAATAAATAAGTTAACTAAAAAGTAAAAAAGTTTGGATATTGGGGAAAAAGGTGAAAATAGTAAAAATGAACTAAAAGTTTAATATTTACAATGAATGACTATTTTAACTATGAGAATTGAAATATTGGTACATTTATACATTTTTAACCTAAGCGAGAAAATAATCAAAACTTCAAAGGAGTGCCATTTACAAACCGTTTGACCAAATGAAGTGAAACAAGTATCGTTGAAAAGCTCATGAAAAACCAGATTCAATGAAACAATCAAAATAGAAATCTGATAAAAATAAAAAATGACAAAATTACAAAATAATTAACTTAATGAAAATCCTAAAAGGTGTTTAGCCAAGAATTTTGTAGAAAGGGTTCCCATTATTTGAAGTTCATAAGTTAAAAATGGGGGGCGCGGGGGGGGGGGGGGGGTTGTGTTTTTCCACAACTTGGTCATAAAATGATTTGGGTAGGGTTAGGGTAAATACCTGTCCTTCAACCCTAATCATTTCCTTTTGCTCACGAGGCGGTGTGAGAGTTTCGCTCGCCGCTGCTTTGAGACACCTTCACCATGACTCTGCTTCGTTGCAGGATGCAATGCCACCAGACCTTCTCAGCCTTTCATGGGTGTATTCTTGCTTTTGGCTTACTTCATGCATTCGAAAACCCTCCGGTTTTACTCCATTCTTCTCATAGGTAACGATTATCAGTTACATTTGTTTTCCCACCTCTGATCAGGGTTTTCTGTGTTGTTATTCTACTTTCATCTGATTCATTATGTTTTCTTTGCAGTCACAGTGATCTAATTCTTGCTACCCATTTCGAATGTGTTTAATAACCTTGAAAATTGTTTGGGCAGAACTTATTTGGATTTCTTTCTCACTGGTCAATAAGTATGAGGCCTCGTACAACACTTACAGGTAAAGGTTTTCAACCTAAAGTGTTATATTCTATTAAGAGTTTGATTTGTATACTGACGACCCTCTATAATATCAGTTCTAACTTATTCAATTTTCTTTATAGCTCTCGGGCTCCAGCAATGAGTCCAATTTTGAATTTGGCTAAGGTAAACCCTATTCTCGTTTGTAGATTGTTTCATTTTATTAACGGGCTCCAAGGTTTATTACATAACCACTAACATAAATATCTTCACCATTGTTCTTGTAGGTATTACACAACACTCAATTAGTAACAAGGCATTCTCATTCGTAACCCCTTTTTGCGCTCAGATAACGATTTATTCTCATCTCTTGCATACAGGTACCACGTCCTCTGAAATAGTTTATTCCTTGAATCCTTCAATCTTCTGATTTATTTCTCAGGATTTGTAACCCTTTTAAAAGAATCCTTGAAGGCTCTATTTTCTCCTTTAAGTTCTTATAGTATGTAATGGCATTCATACCGCCTTGGGAAAGGCTTGTTATGAACTATTTGTCGATGTTTAAATATTTCTCTATACATGCAATGTCTTTTTATTAATTAGTTCTGGACTGTCTTACTCAACTTGTAAATGGGTAATATTTTATTTGGACTCAGAACTGCTCTAATTCCTGTCAATGATATAATAGAAAATTTGTGTCTCGGTATAAAGGTATCTTTCTGTTGCTATACATGATTATTACTGTATTTACCGCTTTCTTCTATACTCCATTTTGTATAATTACAGTGTCGTTCTGGTTCAACCCTCATGGTGTACCAACAATGTATTTTAACTCATTTCTAAGTTCTAATGCATATTATTAATATTATACTGACATGCCCATTGTTATCTCAGATATCATGCATGTTGTTTTCTTTTGTACATTACTTCTTCAGTGACTTATTACATGCACTTAGATGAATCAGTTTTACTGTTACATGCTGAAGGTATTAAGTCTTCTACAGGAGTTATTACATATGTTGGTTATTTTTAACGCCAATTCAACAGGATATTTTATTTTTTTATACGTTACAGTCTTTTAATTCTGGCTAATACCCATTTCTCTAGATACTTAGATAGGGTAGATGTCTAGACCATCCTCATTTGTTACATTAATTTTTGTAACCAACAGTCCATGTATAGCCATTTATGGATTAGGGAACGAACTGTTCAGTTTGGGGTTTCCCACCCTAGACAGACTAACAATTCCCTACATACTCTTTTCCCGATATTTACATTTAATGACCTTATTTCTTATTTCTTCTTTCTACCCTAACACATCCAATTTTGTCTTAATAACATTTTCAATATTAAACACAGGAAAATAAAATATAATAGGAAACAAAATTAAATAGCTCATTTCTACTACTGTATTCAGTCATTCATTCTTTGTCGCAGAAAAGGCATCACAAAAACATCTTTACTGTTTTTTTAATCCTTATTTACATAAATAACATTTAACCACTCCGAAGAAAAGATAATACAGTAAGATTCACAGATTTTTCTTGACACATTCTTAAGTTACTTACCTCACTTTAGAGTGTTGATGATAGCCTTCGAACCATGAGAGAGGTGATTACATCCTCAACTCCCCATGTGCTCCACATCAGAGTAGGATTTAGTTAGCAGATTTTTTTTTTAGATTTTTTTTTTTTTTTTTTCTTTTCTTTTCTTTCTGGATTAGACCTCCAGTCCAGTCTTCCTTCCCAGATTCAAGTTGCAGAGTTTTCCACTGGTTCTAACTAGCTCTGGAATTACTCTCACCCTTCAGCCTACAGGATTTCTCCAATTTTTTTTGCAAAACCCCTTTTCCTCACTGAGATTTCCCTTTTATCCTCAGAGGAAAAGGTAATTGTGTTTTAACTACTTTTTCCTAACTACTCTGGATTCTTGGAATCCTTTATAATCAGTCTTTATGGAAAAACATTCCATAAATAATTCTTTATTTAAGGAAAAGAAAAATAATCATGTTCATTACTAGATTAAATTTACTTGTTAATCTCATTTAAAAATTAAATCCATAATCTTTTTTTAAAAGAAAAAGAAATAGTTTAAGGATTCAAATCTAGCTCTTACAAATATATACATTTGGTGTTGTGTGTGGGTGGTGTCGTGTACATATTGTGCATGTGACGCTATATACATGTGGTTTTGTGTACATGTCATGCATATGGTGTTGTGTACATGTGGTATTGTGTACAAATTGTACAGGTGGTGAGATGTACATTTGGAGTTGTGTACACGTTGTGCAGGTGGTGTCGTGTACATATGATGGTGTGCACATGTTGTGCAGGAAATGTTGTGTACATGTAGTATTGTGTACATGTTGTACATATGGTACTAGTTTACATGTGGTATTGTGTTCATGTCATACATGTTGTGTTGCGAGATGGGGTACTAAGTATGTGCATTATGTAGTCGTGGTATTGTGACATGTGTATTGTGTTGTGTTGTACACCAGGTGTAGGTGTATGTGTTGTATGCTAGTGTAGGTGATGTATTGTGTTGTATTGTGCACCAAATGTATGTGTATGTACATGTATTGTGTTGTACACCGGGTATAGGTGTGTGTATTGTGTCTTGTTGTACATCGGGTGTGGGTGTATGTATTGTGTGGCATTGTACGCCTTGTGTGGATGTGCATGTTGTAAACTATGTGTATGTGTATGTAGTTGAAGAGAAGGCAATGGTGTTGGTCGGGTGTGGCAATCGATCAGGTGTGTGTACAAAAATAAAAAAGGTAGAAGTAAGGACTGATGAAGGATAAAAATCAGTATTTTATTTTAGTCTTGTTATGCATGTGATCTGTGATTCTGACTTATGATGGTTACATGTGATTTATGATTATGGTTTATGGTGATTTCATGTGATTCGTGAGTTTAATTTATGATAGTTGTGTTTTGCAATAACCAAATGTGAAATGTTTATACATGATGATTGATCAAATAGCTACTTTTTCTTGTTGTGACAGGAAGTGAACAAGATTTCAAGTGTACCTTATTGACGAGTTATCAATGAGGTATGATGTGAATTTATTCCAATTTATTTTGAATCTAATGGCAGCTATGTGCTTGGTACAGGAAGCATGGAAATGCCTGGTTGGGTGGTTGAAAATGATTGCAAGCATGAGCAACAACAACACAAGGAATTGAAACATGAAATAATATGATGGTAAATAACTTTAGGAGAAAAGCCAGTGTGGGACACGAGTACCCAATACTGTACATTGATTTCCATGAGCATGTTATGATCGATATGATGGTTTTGAAGCTGGTATATGCCTTTGTTTTTGTATCTTCTGATGTGAGGAAGCCTTGCCAGGGGATGGATCACCCGAGATAGGGGATGCCTGGGAACTTGGAAGGTGAGTGACTGCATAGAAGAGATTATCGGGTTTCCTGAGGGAATGTGTAGCAGAGAAGGGAAGGGCAAGGATGGATTTGTTTTGGTCGTTAGCATTTTCATATGGAATCAGATGCACATTTAGAGTGTACCCTGGAACAATGAGTCGGTAATTGTTCACTAAGGGTACAATGGTGCAGGACTGTAGTATTGGACATTGGGTGCAGACTTTGACTATGACAGTCGATTCTAGACTTCCTAGGAAGGAAGTGAACCTTGGTGCTAATTTAAGGATGGAGGTGTGAGCCTATGGATTCCTTTGTTGCTGATACATGCATCGTATCCTTCTATTTGTTGGTAGAGAAAATGTGTATATGTGTATAATATTGTAAATACCGTAATGAGTTGTTCTATAAAGCTCCAATACACGGTATGATTGTCATGAATATTTTTTCTTTTGAGCAGGTTATTCATTGTAAATACTGCAACGAGTTGTGTTATAAAGCTCCATAGGTAGTATGTTTTGTTTATAGAAGTTTGCTAGTTTGTAAGTGTCATTGAACACTGAGGACGATGTTCCCCCAAGGGGGAGGGTTCTGTAACAACACTGGTGAAAATTCCATGTAATAAAAGTTAATAATAATAATAACCATGGTTGATGGAACACTTATTCCAAGTTTAATGTTGGGCAAGACATCCTAGTGGGTGTTCATTTCGGTTAATATGGCTAAGGAAATTGGCAAAGGCGAAGGTAAAGGCTTTGTAAAGGAAAAATGGCATTAATTAGCATTTTATTTATGAAAACAATGGAAATTAGGAGAAAAGGGAGGTGAAATGTCATAGGTTTCATGTGAGGAGGAAAATTAAGGAAAATAATGGAAAACGAAGAAAATACAGGCCTCATATATAAAAAAGGCTTCTAAGGATCAGTGGGAAATATTTTTCTACCTTTTGTGAGTTTATTCTTTGGAGCTCTCTCATAATTCTCTCTCTCTCTCTCTCTCTCTCGAACACTTAGAGTATTCTTGGAGCACTTTTTGAGAGTGTGGCATACTTGGAGATTTGGAGAAAGAAGGCAAGGATCAAGCAGGGAACAATAGGATCAAACAACTACAACATGATTCTTTACATGTATTTATTTACATGTGCTATTTCCTCGGTAGATCTGGCATGCATGGTATTGCATGTAGTTCTTTTTTGTCTTGGCATGGGTTTTTTCCAGGTGTGGCAGTGTTTTCAGGCTAGCCTTACCATTTCCGGATAGCCATGGTGTTGTGGGGTTCTCATGTTTTGGTTTAGTTGGATTGTCAGATGGATTTGAAACTGAGTGAGGTGGATCTCTGAATATTATTATTATGAAAATAACTGGCTTATGTGTTGCCTTGGTTTAGAGGCTAGTGATCCAGGTTTGGATTATGGTAAAGTG
This sequence comes from Pinus albicaulis, assembly GCA_034641835.2. NCBI lineage: Eukaryota > Viridiplantae > Streptophyta > Pinopsida > Pinales > Pinaceae > Pinus > Pinus albicaulis. The sequence continues at coordinate 1,687,627,489 of CM076575.1, read as the reverse complement.
TGAGAGTTGTTGCCTCGGTTTAGGGCCTTGTGATCTGGGATTGGATTGCGGTAAATCCTGAGAGGTGGTTTCCCTTGATTAGGCCTAGGAATAATTATCGATGAATGACGAGATATACAATAAAGCCTAGAGGTTGGTCTCTCAATTTAGGGCTTAGTGACCCTTGAGTCAGATTGTGGGTTGCGTAAATCTTGAGAGACTAGGAGACAGTAAAATTCCTCATGGTTTAGGTGGAGAGAATACAGTGATATCCATGCTTGTGTTTGTTAGGTCCCTATATTACTAGTATAGTCCATTATTGTTGTTAGTGTAACCCTCTTATTGTTATTATTGTGCCCTTAAATTATTATTGTTAGGTCGGCTAGGATTAAATTGTGACCCCACTAGGATTACATTGTGGCCCCATGGACTCCTATATATAGAAAGGAGGTTTTGTAATTTGAATCATCCAAGAATTGTTCATTCATGTAATATATTGGAGGTTGCCCCCTCGAAATGGCTTATTTCTAAGGAGTTGATATCTATTTTCTTCTCTTTTTGGAGCTGGTTTCACAACATTTGGTATCAGAGCTTTGAGATTCTAGGGTTTCGCTGCTCCAAATAGGTCATCGTGGAATTTTCGCTATATATTTTTTTCTATGAAGGTTCAAAATCTAAAAATTTTAGAGTGCAAAGAAAAACTCCTGAGGAACATCGTCGCAAAATTTCAGAGCTTGGTTCACAATATTTTCAGAGATATGATCTGTGCAAGTTAGGTCATTTTACAGGCTCCTGAATTTAACCTAAACATGTCATCGTGGTATTTTCGTAATAACTTTTTTTCTACGAAGGGTCAGAAGCTAAAATTTTTAGAGTGAAAAGCCGTAATATTGAGGAAGATCATCACAAAATTTCAGATATTGGTTCGCAATAGTTTTGGAGATATGATCTGTGGAAGTTAGGGCTTTTTGAGGCTTCTGAATTTCATCTCAAAGAGGTGATCGTGGGAAAAGATTCATAACTCTCTCTCTGAGCATCGGATTGGAGTGTCGTAAAAAGTGGTCATAAGTACACGGACTGTATTTTGGTTTCTATCAATTTCAGGGTAGAAGAACGAAACAGTGACACATGGAAAGTTGTACAAGTTAGCTCTACTGAACCAGTCCATAATTAGGTCATTGTGGGAGATTGGACATAACTTTGCCTTGGGGAATCCAAATCAGGTCAAACCCGTGGCATTTGAAGGATAATTTAGAGGGCTACCTTAGTGCCAAATTTTAGATATTGAAGAGCTGCAATCACAGAGATAATCCAATTTCAATATCGAGCTCCTCAAAAGCAAGAAAAAGGTGTGTATTTTGTTTCCGAATTGCATAAGTCTTGTTTGAAGAATCAATTTGAATTAATTACAAGGGCGTATTGTAGAATATATATCAGTATTGGGTTCTAAAAATTTCCCCATAAAAATAATTCAACACCCATTAGGCCTTCAGAAGGCTCTACTATGACTAATGAAGATGAAGAATTGCAACATGATGTATCAAAATTACAAGAGCAAGTACACCAAATTTCTCTTTCGCAAAGAGCAGCAAAAAATGAAATGAAAGTTTTGAAGAAAGGCGTGGAAACAAAGATGGATGGTTTGAAGAATAATATGGATGGTTTGAAGAAAGGCTTGGAATCTAAGATAGATGGCATGGAAGCTGGCATGGAAGCTAAGATTGATGAAAAAATGGAAAACGTGAAGAATGATCTAAAAGTAGACATGGAAGGTTTGACAAAGTTGATACAAGAAATGTTTCCTAATGGTGAAAATATAGTAGAGGAAACTCATGATGAGAACAAAATAAATTTTAATCGTGATTTCATAAACTCTAATGTTGGAGGGAAGAACCACCATATTCCAAAAATGGATATGAGGAAGTTTGATGGAAAGGATCCTGTAACATGAATACTACATATGGAGCAATATTTTGATCTCCATAATGTGCAAAACACACAAAAGGTACACATTGAAACTTTACATTTAGAACAAAATACATTTGTATGGTATCGATGGCTTTGCTCCTGTAAAAAAATTGTCACTTGGTCAATTTTTACGGAGGAAATGATAGCACATTATGAGGATACAAAGAGCAACACTTTCTTTAGCCAAATGATAAACTTAAACAAAAGGGTTTAATGGGGGAGCACATTGAGGACTTCCAAAAATTGAGTATAAGGGTAACTGATATTCCAGAGGAACACAGGATTGATCGCTTCATAGGTACTTTAAAGGATAATATCCAACATGAAGTTTGTGTTTTGGAACCTGATTCATTGGAGAAGGCATTCAGGTTGGCAAGAAAAATTGAATGTAAAATTATGGCGACAAGGAAGCCTACCACTCACTTCTATAAAGAGGGAAGTGTTGCTACTCCTAGATTTCCACAACCTACAAGGTTGACACCACAACAATTGGAAGAAAAAAGAGCAAAAGGGCTTTGCTACCGTTGTGATAGAAAATACACTAAAGGTCATAAGTGTGCTGAGAAGAAATTATTTTACATAGATTTTGAAGAGGAAGAAGAAAATGAACAAGAATAGTATATACACCGGGAACCAACCCAAGAAGAGGAAGAAATGAGTTCGACCATATCGCGTAATGCATTGGCAGGAATTACCACTCCTCAAACTCTCAAGATAGAAGGACATATCAAGAAAAAAAAGGTAATAGTGTTGATTGATTCAGGTAGTACCCATAATTTTATTCATTGTAAGGTAGCCAAGGAGAGGGGCATGTTAGGTCCCGATTTTACTACTATAGTCCCTTATTGTTGTTAGTGTAACCCCCTTATTGTTATTATTGTACCCTGGTAACCCCCATATTGTTATTATTGTGCCCTTAAATTATTATTGTTAGGTCGGCTAGGATTACATTATGGCCCCACTAGGATTACATTGTGGCCCCATGGACTCCTATATATAGAAAGGAGGTTTTGTAATTTGAATCATCCAAGAATTGTTCATTCATGTAATATATTGGAGGTTTCCCCCTCGAAGTGGCTTATTTCTAAGGCATTGATATCTCTTTTCTTCTCTTTTTGGAGCTGGTTTCACAACAGTGTTGGCCTAGTGATCGGGTGGGGATCATGGTAAAGCATGATTTATATTGATGAGGGTGAGGTGGCTTAGCCTCAGGATGCCCTGGTTGGTTCTTTCGGTTTGAGTCCCACATTCATGCTCGGAATATGGCACGGGGATGATTGGCTAAAGAGAGATTTGACTCAGCCAATCTATGGTTGGGTGGAACATAGAAGTCCCATCTCTAGTTGGTTTTGGAGTTCAATAATGAAGAGCTCATTCCTTTGGTATTTGGTATGAAAATGTACTGGTTATTAGGCGGATTCTATTATTGTTGTATCCACTGTATTTCTGTTGTTATTACGCTGGTTATAAGCATGTATTTTATCAACGATGATGTTTGGTTCTATCCATGTTTTAACTTGTAAATGAATGCACAATGTATCTATGGTGAAATATATTATATTGTAGCTAATTATGTAATGGAGCAATGTTTCTTAGTGATTCTCAGATAAGTATGAGACCCCTATGTTTAAATATGTTGTTTACACCTGTCAATTCAATGTTTGTGACGTGTTTGAAAAAATGCATGTCATGGCCAAGAGGGGTCTAGATGAGTTTTCTTGATGTGATTTCTTTTGTATCATCATCCTAATGTTATTTATCATCCCTTAAGTTTTCATGAAGTTTTGGGCAGTGACTTGGGATCTACGCCTAAAAAGGTGGCTCAAATCCCGGAGCCTCGGGCATAGAACTAAGCATTTGGGGCCCTAGCCACTGGCATACAGTGTTATGCCTGCAGCTATAGCCTTCCAACCCTTGAAATGCAGTGTTATTCCTGCAGCTATGGCTCAAAAGGGGTTAAAATGTCAGTGTGAACCAGTGGTAAGAGGTCCGAGTGGTTGGGTTACCTGCTAGGGGTGTTTTGGTTGATGTACAAGGTCTGTAGGTTGTGTTTTCGGTCGATTCCACTTCTTTAAGGTTACATAGGAGGTTGAATCTCATTACAGTTGCCTCTCGTCGCATGTTTACCATGATTGGTCGGTTACTTAGGTAGATGTGGGAAGGGGGTGTTACAGTCTCACTGCTTTCTAGACAAGCCCATATCAATACTTGACCAATTTTCTACTTGTCAGGATCCCTATTTCCTTGTGTTGTTTCCTTTGGTAATTAGGCCCTATTAATTATGGAAATTACCAACCACAAATATGCAATTCATCTAAGGCCTTCCTCTAACTTCATGCACCACCTATACAATTTGGATGATTATACAATTGATAGTACATTGCCCTTGAAATCCAATCTCAACTGGGTAACTCTTAGATCTAGCATGCATGAGTTATTTATGAGTGAATCATCAGTTAACTGGTTGAACATATGAAGCGACACCCCATTGTATAACCTCCTACTAGTTCCTCCATCAGTTGGAACTATTTTAATTGAATTTAACTTAGTTAAACTAAATTAATTAATTAGAACTCAACTTATAATCCTATAATGTAGGAGACACTCTACATCACTCAAGTTAGACCATCAACTTGAATTAACTGAACCAAATAAGTCTAATTAACTTATTTAACTCGTACAAGTTGTCAAGAGATGTGGAATTACAATTTTCCCTAGGTTAAAAGATCATGTAATAAAGTTAATAAAAGAAAAATAAGACCAAGGTCATGGGACACTTATTCCAAGCTGGATGTTGGGAAAATATCTTAGTGGGCATCACTTGTTGTGTTTATGGCTAAGGAGAAATTTGAAAAGGAAATGGAAATGCCTTTGAAAGGAAAAAAATGAATTTGTGGCATTTTATTTATGAAAATAAAGGAAATTAGGAGAAAAGGAAGGTGAAAGGTCACATGTTGCATGTGAGGTGGAAATTGAAGGAAATTAGAGGAATGAATGATAAAAAGGATTCAGAGTATCAGTGTGTAGCCTTTTGTCAGTTTTCTTTTGGAATTTGTCTCACGGAGGAGAAGAGAACCAAGAGGATAAGGAAAGCAAGAAAGAAAAGGAAGGAAAAGGAAAGAAAAGAAAGGACAAGGAAGGACAAGGAAAGACAAGGAAAGAAAAGAAAGGACAAGGAAGGACAAGGAAAGAAAGGATCAAGCAAGGAAAGGTTGGATCAAGCATATTCAACATGAATACTTGCAGTTTCAGGTTGCATGTATTATTTCCTAGTTTTTTTTGGCATGCAAGCTTGGAATATGGTACAGGGGTGATTGGGTAAAAGAAATATTTGGCTCAACTCAATCTACGGTCAGGTGGTACGTGGAAGTCATTGAATTGGTTCATTTTTTCATATGGTTAATAAAAGCTAAGTTTCTCTTGTCTTTGATGAGTAATTATACTTGTTATTATCTGGATTTAATGAATTTTTTATCATTTTTATCTATCTAGTTATAAACATGGTTATATAAAATATTTAAGTATGACTCTTATCACATTTCAATGAATGAATGTCTGGTTAATGAATGCATGAACTAAATGGTGTTATGAAAACTATTGTGAGAAGGAATTGGTCCTTCTTGTTAAATATTAGATTAGTTTCAGATCTCTATGTTCAAATATGCATTCATGACTTATAGATTGCATGTTTACCATGTGTTTGACTGAAATTTTGTCCTGTTTGGGAGGGGTCAGGTCAAGTACTTGTTCAAGTTTTGGTCTAGAAGCCTTGTTTCTATGTTATTTATCATTTCTAGAAGTTTCATGCAGTTTTTCACAGAGGTGTGAGTCATAGCCATGAAAATGTGGCTCAGAATTCAGGGTCGTTGGCATAGAACTAACCAGAAAATTATGCAGTCACTGGGAAGGAGGCTTATGGAAGTGACTGAAGAGTTTCACTCACTTGGAGGGCTTTTCATGGGAGCAATTGGGGGTCCATTTTAGTGAAAACAAGGGTTAACTTAGGGGTTGAACAACTGGAGGGGTTAGGTTTCTCTTGGAGGTCTTGTAGAACCTGAGGGAAGTCAGTGAGCTCTTAAGTTTTCGAATCCATTTCCTTAAGGTCATATAGGAGGTTGAGTCTTGTGATAGTGACCCTTAGCTCATGTTTACCCTGGGAAAACCAGTGAAAGTGGGTAAATGTGGAAGGAGGTAGTTACAGAATGGTATCAGAGCCAGGTTGCACTCTCTTTGGGTAAAGTTTGATGTTGTCAAGGTTATGGTTGTTGTGCATGGGGTCATGGTATACAGTTGGTATGTTCATGCATGATATTGTTATATCGATATGATTATGATTATACATGTACATGCTAATGTGGAATGATTTTGTAAATGAGATAAGCCTCCCTTAAAAATCATTGAGGTATGGTTTTGATTTTGGTATCTATTTGGTTTATCTGACATGGCCTACTTGCAGGAAAAAGAGAATTAGAGATGATGATAAAATGGTAGACTACATGTCTTGTGACTCTCGCTATAGATCAATTGGGCAGAAAGGAGATGAGTATTCTCCTGGTATAACAGATACATTGAGGAGTATTAGGGCAGATATCAGAAGTAGCAAGGAAGACAATGACAGGTTGGTTGAGGTTGAGGAGATATTTTCAAGGGCTCAGGAGAAGTAGGTAGAATTCAATGCAATGATTCTTCATAGCTTTTCAAACTTGCAGAGATAGGGATAGTTGAGGATGAAACAAGATCAGGAAGAGAAAACTAATGGAGCCCATGGTAGCAGGTCTCGGTCTAGATACAGGTTGGATATAGGGGACAAAAATAGAGGTGGTAGATCATCGGATACACCTGATAGGAGGATTGGTAGGTATGGGTATCATTCTAGTTCTTCATCTAGGAGACATCATCACAGTCATCACCACCATAATCCTTATAGGAGGAGTGAGTACATGCCAGAAGAATTCAAGAAGGTCAAGACTCCTACATTCGATGGAGAGATAAAGAAGTTATAAGATGCAGAGGCATGGTTTCTTGGGATGAAGAAATTCTTCAAATTTCATAGCTATTCAGAGAACATGAAAGCTAAGATAGCCACATTCAATCTTAAATGAAAAGCAGATATCTCGTGGGAATATGTGAAGAATATCAAGGGAATTCGGGAGGAATAGTTGAGTTGGGATGAGTTCAAGAGACACTTTAATAAGAATTATATATCTCAGAGGTATTATGATAACAAAGCTACGGAATTTTATGAGTTGTTGATGAGTTCTATGACAGATGATGAGTATAATAGCAGGTTCTTGGAGCTATTGAGATATGTCCCTTACCTCAAGGATGAGAAGGTTAAGATTCAAAGATTCATCAGTGGATTTCTAGCAACATATAGAGATGGGATTGAGTATGATGAGCCTATATCGTTCGAGGAGGCCATCCGAAATTTGAAGCATTGTTATGAGTGGTCAAAGCACAAAGCTGAGCCTAAGCATGACTTGAAGGGAAATGACCACCAAAGCGGGGAAGACCTTAGGATGTAGGTGAGTAAGAAAATGTGGTTACTTACAAGAAGTTTAATGCGGTTGAGAAGGGACATGGGTCACAGCCAGGAGAGCATCAAAATAGAGGTGATGGTAGAGGACCTTTGCAATGTTGGATATGTGCCTTATATCATTGCAAGAAGGATTTTCCATTGTACCAGGGTGGTAGGCCTCAAATTTATAGTGCTCAGGAGGAGAAGGTAGTTGGGGAATGGGGATGTTGGTCATAGCATTCCTTGAATTTATGCAACTACGGACACTAAGCAGGAAGATCGCCATGCGTCCATTATTGAGATGGGAAGTAAGATCTATGGTCAAGTTGTTTCTATTTTGATTGACCCTAGATCTAATTATAGTTATGTTAATATTGGCCTAGTGGATAAGTGTGGCTTGAGAAAAGAAGTGCATGCAGAGTCTTGGTCGGTGCAGTTGGCTATAGGTACTAAGAAGAGATTTCATCATTGGGTAATATTTTGTGCATTCGAGTTGAATGGTATGCCTACGACATCACATCTGAATGTACTGCCACTCGGATCATATAGTATTCTTTTGGGTATGGATTGGTTGTATCTTCACAGGACCAAAGTATATTGTTATGAAAAGGCTATTGAGTGTCCAGATGATAATGGGAAAAAGAGAATATTGCAGGGAAAGAAGAATCCTACATCATTTATAATGGTCACAACTATGTAGGCTAAGCACAGTTGAAGGAAAGAGCGTGTAATGTTTGTAGTTCATATTTCCGGTGACAAGGGCAAGGATGTTAAGGATGCAGAAATATTCAAGAGGTAACTTTTATTATAGCAATTTTAGGATGTGTTTCCAGCAGAGGTTCCAAATTTTCCTCTTCACAAGGAAGTATACTTTTATATTGAGTTAGGACTAGGAGCAACGCCAACATCAAAGTCTCCTTATAGGATGAGAACACCAATGTTATTAGAATTGAAGTTGCAGTTGAAGGAAATGCTTGACAAGGGATACATTAGGCCAAGTATATCACCTTGGGGTGCACCATCATTGTTTGTGAAGAAGAAGGATGATACTCTTAGGTTGTGCATTGATTACATGCAACTAAACAAGGTGATTATCAAGAACAAGTATTTGTTGTCAAGGATTGACGAATTGTTGGATTAGTCAAACAGATCTACGGTGTTCTCAAATATTGATTTAATATTAGGATATCATTAGGTGCGCATCAAATAATATGACATATACAAGACTACTTTCAGGACTAGGTATGGGAATTATGAGTTTGTTGTAGTTCCATTTGGTTTGAATAATGCTCCAATTACTTTTATGTACTTGATGAATAGTGTATTGCATCCTTATCTGAACAAGTTTGTGATTGTATTCATTGATGATATATTGATATATTCTAAGAATGAGGAAGAGCATGTCGAACACTTAGTAGCAGTATTGAGATTGCTAAGAGAGCATCAATTGTATGCCAAGCTTAGCAAGTGTAGTTTCTTTATACAAAGGTACATTACTTAGGAAATTTTGTTTCCAAGGAATACATAGCAGTGGATCCACAAAAGATAATGGATATCATGGAGTGGGCAGCTCCTAGAAATGTGGATGAAGTCATATCATTCATGGGGTTGGCAGGTTACTACAAGAGGTTCATTAGGAACTTCTCATGCATTGCATATCCTATCACATAATTACAAAGAAAAGGTAAGAAATTTGAATGGACATAGGAATGTGCAACCAATTTTGAGTAGTTGAAGAAATTTTTGATAAATGCTACAGTTCTAAAGATTGCAGATCTGGATAAAGAGTTTGTGGTGTGTACAAATGATTATAAGAGAGGGTTTGGTGGATTCCTTATGCAGGAGGGACAAGTGGTGTGTTATGAGTCAAGGAAACTGAATGAGCATGAGCAGAACTATGTGACTCACGATATTTAGTTGGAAACTATTATTCATGCCTTGAAGACGTGGAGGCATTATATTCTTGGCAGGAGTTTTATATTGATGAGTGATCACAGTGGGTTGAGATATTTTGTTTAACAGCCGAATTTGAATTCCAGTCAAGCTAGGTGGTTTCCCACAATCAATGAATTTCAATTCGAGATCAAGTACATTAAGGGTAAGGAGAACATGGTTGTAGATGCTCTCAGTAGGAGAGTGAAGTTGAACTATGTTACAGAAGTGAGCTTGTATGGGACATATTTACAAGATCAAATCTTATAGGTAGTACAATAGGATGACAAGTATAGGGGGCTTAAGCACATGTTACAAAAATAGGGTAGAGGTGATCAGGATGTGGACTATCGTCTCACAGTAGAGGGTTTGGTCCGATTGTGGGACAGGGACTAAAAAATAATTCTTTTTACATGATACAAAAGCCCAATAAGGGTCTAATAAAGGTGACAATGATTCTATTGACTCAAGACAAAACCTAGAAGCCTTCAATGGAGGATTTGACCTAGAAACCAATGACCCAAGCATTAAACCCATGCTTTAATAAGTCCTTTACTTTAATAATAAAATTTCTTTTGGAAAATACAATTATGAAGACTGACACTAGTTACATTCTTCAACAAAAAGTTATTTAATGTATAAGTTATACTATGCGTTAATTGAATACCCCTTGTATAATTGGAAAACATTTTTTCATTTAGAAACTAAGATTTATTTAGTACCCTTTACTTAAAAATAAACTTTTCATGTCAACTTTTAAATTTTATAGGTCTGTGCTAAGTCCAAATAAAAAGAATCTCGTTATAATGCTACACAATAAGGCATGTTACCACACAGTTAAGACAAAACCTTGAGTGGGAACTTTATTTATTTAAATAATTTATTCTAAGCGAGTGGTTCAAATAACATCTCTTTGGTGTGCTCTTTAATTTTCATATCATTTGTGAAACCATCTTCGTACTTGTAAAATAGAAACATCGATCCTACATTGTCAAAAACTAGTCTCATGCATTTGTCCTACATGTCTTTTGCACCCTTGAAATATTCAAGGAATTTTCCATGAGACTATAAACATGTTTAAGAGTTTCTTCCTCTCACAACTCGGGATGGTCCTTCATGTAACATTGTATGGAAGAAGCCACCTTACCTTCACCTCTCTCCGCATGCATTAATAATAGTTATCAACATTTCAAGAGAATTAGAAGCATCTAAGGACATGGATTATATATTGGACTATAAGAGAGACCTCTTGAGGGAGTTTCTCTTCATTTTCTCCACATTCAGGCTTGAGGCCAAGCATCCTCCTTCAGCTACAACGTTATTCCTGTAGCAGGGTAATTATGTGTTGCAGGGTGTTGCAGTGGAGGTTCTACAACACCACTTCCGGAGCTATTTTGCAGAGGAGGGAGTATCCTTTCCTTTGGAAGATCAGTGAGGGATATTTTGAGCTGATTCCCATCATCTTTGGCATCAGGCCAACCATTTTTCATCACCTACTGCGTAGTCCCTCTCATTGACTGCGTTATTTTCATGGAGCATCTGTAGTGAGGGTTGCAGTGTTTGTTTAGAGGGGAATATCTTCAGTGTTGGGATCAACATTTCACTTGGAAGATCCATTGGAGGAGGTTTACTTCAACTTGTGCATCATCTACAGCCATCTCCATCCAGTTCTAGAGTTGCAGCTGCTACTCAGCCATGCTACTCCGACATTTTTTCCATTTTCTATATTTTAGCCAATCCTTCTCAGGATTGTTGTATTATTGTTTCCAGGGGTTAGAGCTTTGCTCCCCACTTTATTTGAGCCATACATTGTCATATATTTTTATTGATATCATTTCTATAGCATTACCTCTTATAAACTGCGTAGTCATAGCCATGGCTTTCTTCATGTAGTAGTGTTTCTTCATTTCCTTGTACATGTGTTGTTGAGGCTTGCATTGCCTTACTTGAGTGAATGTTTCCTCAAGGATTTGTACTTCTTTACTGCTATAACTTAATTTGGTTGGCTATATATATCTTCTTGTCTCATAGCTTATTAAAATAATGCTGTTATTCCATGATATGTTCATGCATTGTTGCAGTCCCTTCATCGGGCATTTTCTGAAGACAACTAGGTGTGGGAGATCTGTCTAACCCACCTAGAGGGATTTATTTCAAGCCATCTCTTGGATTTCAAACTTAGATACATTTATCTAAGGGATCTAGGTCCTGGTTTCAAATCCTGTAGCAGCCATTCCTGGAAAATGTGTTTTCTAGTCATGCCTTACTGACAGTTCCCATTTTGGGATAGTATAGTGGTATCAGAGAAACTTTCTTGGCTCAGCCTGTGAGTCTCAGCCCAAGAAGATCAAGATGATGAAGAAGATGAGATTAATCTCATCATTTTTCAGATCTAGAGATGACCTCTCCAAGGAGGTCAAGGAGATGGAAGAAATAGCAAAGGAAGGACCATGCACTTCCTATTCTCATCAAGAAGAAGACAATGAGCATGGAAGATACTTGGATCATATGATTCTAAGTAAGTACCTTGTTGAGTACAAATCTCAACCTAGAGCCTTCAAGGAGACTCTATCTTTCCCACATTTCATCCAGGTGGAGGAAGAGAAGAGGCCCTGCAGCAGAAGAGAAATCAAAGGCAATAGATTTTTGTTGTCTACCTTTGATGGGTTATCTACAGCAAGAGCTTGGGTGAGGAAGCTGGAATCCTTTTTCCTACTACATCCTGTAGTGGAGGATGAGGCTGTTGAGATCTCAGCACTGCACCTAGGAGGTGAAGCTCACATTTGGTGGTTTAGCCATTTGAGCCATACAGGAGTGTCTACTCTTGCTAAGTTTTCTCAAAAGGTGATCAAAGAGTTTGAAAATAGAAGAATAGGAGAGGAGGAGCCCTCACCACCACTTGAGGAGTTTTGTCCTAATGCTGACACACTCATGGAGGAGCAGCCACATGCATCAACAGTTGGGGCAGCCAACACATTGAAGGAAGGAACTCTTGCAGCCCTACAAGAGATTCCCAAATATCATCAAGCTATGAAGGAATTTCCACTATCTATTGTTGCAAAAAATTCTTTTGGTAGTTGTGGAAATTTGCTTTTGCATGACCAAGGGTCAAATCCCATTGTTGATATAGAGCAAAATGATTGCACTGTGTTGTGCAAATGGTTTAAGGAGGAGATGAACCATCATCCTCGTGCACCTTTGTTGAGTTGCACACAATCCTTGAGGTTGGGGTGTGAACTTTTGGAGGATGAAACAAACCATGACACTCCTATGGAAGACCATGAAACCATCCTTAAGTTGGAGTATGAGACAACCATTACATCCTCGGAGAGATTAACAACGTTGTCAAACAATGATGGAGAGGAGATGTTATCTTCATCATATTTGGATCCTTGTGGATTCAACATAGTAATGGGTGAGAGATCTTCTCTAAGAGGTCTCCAAAGAGCTGCATTTCAAACTTCCATGAAATGCAAGGAGAGAGAGTTGGTTTGGAAAGATGGTAGCCCTCATGAGAGGAGTACCAAGGGGAAGAGAAGGAGAAGACATTCACAATTGGTTGAGTGGATGTGGTTGATGAGCAAGGAGCTAGGAGGCTACTTGCAAATATATGACACCGGGCAGAAAGAGGCTTGGCTGCGCTGGCTCCTCTTGGAGGAGTTTGGCCATCACTTGGAATGTCCTCTTCCTAAGAGGATGGGGTTGGAGAAGAGATGGTAGGATGCTTGCATCATTGGGCAGCATGGAGTATGGATGCATAGTGTTGATGTGACATTCATATCATTCATTGTGTCTTCATCAAATGAGTTGTATGATGGGAGCATAAGGAGGCAGCAAGCACTTTGGTTGCTTGAGTTGTACTTGAGAGAGCGAGGGCAGATTTTCTCTCACATGTTGTGTGATGTTGCAGGAGTAGAGGAGGGCACTCTCATGGTGCAAAGGGGCTACTCCTTGGTCTTGGATGATTTGGAAGCACTTCTATCTTTGGAGGTATTTCATATTTGTAGCAGCATTACTAGAGGAGTCTTTGACAAGGAGCATGTCAAAGAACAGAGCTATGTATTGACAGGAGCCTATTTGCATGAGATCACAACGCTGTCACTTTGGAGCAGGGAATTATGGATGGAGTGTCCCTAGGAAAAATTCACATTGGATGCACTTGGTGAACAAGGAGGATGTGAGGATGATCGAGTAGTGGATGAAGACATCTATCACTATGACATATTCTTCTTGACTTGGATTTCCAAGCATGAGAAGGATGATCTTCTTACAGCACATGGTTCATTCCTCTTCATAGCATGCCAAAACACTATGGAGGACTCACTCATGGATCCATGTATCATCTTACTTCTGGCATATGGTAGGAAGTTTGTTTTTACATCTATTTATTTGCATACTCTTTCCATGCAGTGCATTGCTCCACAAGAGGGCAAGATTTTCACATTGCTCCATGATCAAAATTGGGCCAAACTATATGATGGAGGCAACCATATTTTATGTGGACTTGGGAAAATGTTTTCTCATTACATGTATGTTCAGTTGTTATATCCTACTATTTTCCATATGATGACATAGATCATTAACTATGTAACAAGAAACATTTTTCCTTGTGATTCTTTGAAGCAGCAGTTTGCAAAACTGCGTTGTACACACTTAGGAGACTGTTGGTATCTTCAAGCACCACATGAAGCCATTAGTATTTCCTTCATTCTTGTATTGATCATGCCTTCATTTTCTGATATTTTTTCTATTCTTGTTGAGAGCATGATTGGGAGATTGACACATGAGTTGGATGTGTCCTTGAGGGGAGAGAATTCCCACATTTTCTGCACTACATGTTCTAATGGGAGCATGGGAGGAGATATGGGCACCACAGCCACATATTTGCTCTCTTTTGGGGTGGAAAATGCGTTTAATAGCTATCCATTGTATAACCATGGGAAATTATTTGATCAAGTATTGTTGACACATTCAGCCATTTACTATTCATTAGTAGATGTGATGATTCTTGTATGATACTTGCCATACTGTTTTCTAAAGTTGCAGTGGATGAGACTGCGCTGTGTCCTCTTGAGACATTTTTTGTATCATGTATCATCATGTAAAAACATCAGAAAACTTCTCATTAGGATTCTCTATTATGATCATGTCCTATTCATCATGGATGAAACATTTTGGGCTAGCTTGTTCTTCAATATTGGAGGGGAACTCCTTGGAGAATTTTTCTTCATTTTTCCCCTTGAGGGCAATAATTTTGTAGCCCAGTATCAACGCATACTCTACACTCATCATGAGTGGAGAGAAGGAAAGCATGGGGTAGGCTATGATGCTTACCCTATTTATATTTTTAGCCCACCTTCATTTCCGGAGCTTGAGGTGGAAGGAGATTGCCATGAGTTGCCATGTTGGGAGGTGACTCATTTTGTTTGGATGGTTGCTTGGGGATGGAGGATCCATTTGGGGAAGATGTTTTCCCAACAATTTTTAGTCTCCATGCCTTAGGGGCAACTTCTCAATTCTATCCTTGCAATTTCTTGAGGACAAGCAACATTTGGGAGGGAAGGACTGTAATATTCCAAAATTTTCCTACAACAAATTGGAATATTAAATTTTGTTATTTTCACTTAGGAGCTGAATAATTGGGTGAGGAGGCCCATACATAATAAAAACATGGATAGAATCCCTCTTAGGATGAAAGGGGATCATCAGTAGAACTATATTTCACACCCTCATGTGTGAAAGGAGACATTTGCAAGAAGACAAGGTCAAGTTTGACCAAGTCAAACATCACAGAGGTAGAAGGTGGAGAGCATCTTGTGGGACAGCGCAGTGAAAGAGGAGGGAAGTTTCCTTGATGGAGGAAACCATAAAGAGTGGGACCCTTGGAGAGGGAGATCTCATTTGTTTAAAAGGAGGGCAAGGCAGCCATTTTTTCACATGCTTATGATTATTGATTTTATTGTCTCTTTAGACTTTGTGCATTCTCCTGCTGTTTAGCAGAGTTGCAGTGCTTCTTAGCACAAGGCGTTCCTGTTTAGGAATTCCTTATCTTTCAAGAGAGGCCTCTTGAGGGAGTTTCTATTCATTTTCTCCACATTCAGGCTTGAGGCCAAGCATCCTCCTTCATCTACAGTGTTATTCCTGTAGCAAAGTAATTCTGTGTTGCAAGGTGTTGCAGTGGAGGTTCTACAACACCACTTCCGGAGCTATTTTGCAGAGGAGGGAGTCTCCTTTCCTTTGGAAGATCAGTGAGGGAGATTTTGAGCTGATTCCAATCATATTTGGCATCAGGCCAACCATTTTTCATCACCTACTGCACAGTCCCTCTCATTGATTGCATTATTTTCATGGAGCATCTGCAGTGAGAGTTGCAGTGTTTGTTTGGAGGGGAAGATCTTCAGTGTTAGGATCAGCCTTTCACTTGGAAGATCCATTGGAGGAGGTTTACTTCAGCTTGTGCATCATATACATCCATCTCCATCCAGTTCTAGAGTTGCAGCTGCTACTCAGCCCTGCTACTTCGGCATTTTTTCCATTTTCTATATTTCAGCCAATCCTTCTCAGGATTGTTGTATTATTGTTTCCAGGGGTTATAGCTTTTCTCCCCACTTTATTTGAGCCATAAATTGTCATATATTTGTATTGATATCATTTCTGTAGGAGTACCTCTTATAAATTGTGCAGTCATAGCCATGGCTTTCTTCATGTTGCAGTGTTTCTTCATAATTTCCTTGTACATGTGTTGTTGAGGCTTGCATTGCCTTGCTTGAGTGAATGTTTCCTCAAGGATTTTTACTTCTTTACTGCTATAACATCATTTGGTTGGCTATATATATCTTTTTTTCTTACAGCTTATTAAAATAACGTTGTTATTCCATGATATGTTCATGCATTGTTGCAGTCCCTTCATCGGGCATTTTCTGAAGACAACTAGGTGTGGGAGATCTGTTTAACCCACCTAGAGGGATTTATTTCGAGCCATCTCTTGGATTTAAGACTTAGATACATTTATCTAAGGGATCTAGGTCCTGGTTTCAAATCCTGTAGCAGCCATTCCTGGAAAATGCATTTTCCAGTCATGCCTTGCTGACAGTTCCCATTTTGGGATATTACAGACAGTGTGAGACAATGAGCTGATGTACTGAGAACTCTTGTGATTGGAGTTTGTATGTAATTTTTTCATGATCCATGATATAATATACAAGAGAAGATAGTGGGGTTTTTAGCTGTAAGCTTTCCCCAGGAAATTATATGTGTTGTGTGTGATTGATCTTTCTTCATGCTTATGTAATTGGCGATTGTGTTTTTAATTCCACAAATATTTGTAGAAGAAATTCAATATTTAACGTTATCATATTGTTAGATCGGGTGAATCCAAGATATACAAGAATATTGTATAATTTCTACATAGGACAAGTTAAGAAGATTGGGGTTCATGTGAAGAATCTCTATAAACTTGATGTAGATGGTTGTGCAGCATTAATGGGTAAAGCAGACATAATGGTAAGTCGGGATGAGGGTGATTTATGGCACAGGAGAATGAGCCATCTATAGCATGGTACTTTGAAGGTCATGTAGCAGATTTCTACGGGGCTTCCAAAGGGTACTCTTGCATAGATAGACACATGCAAGGGATTTATCATGGGGAATTATACAAAAGCCAATTTTCATGAGAAGGACAAATGATCAGTAGAAATCCTTGAGAGAGTTCACTCAGATGTGTGTGGACCATTCTCTAAAGCTTATACAACAAAACACAAGTATTATGTGATTTTTATTAAGGATTTTTCTAGAAAGTGTTAGATCTACTTCATGCAGAAGAAAGATTAGACGTTCTCAAAATTTTGTGAGTTCAAAGCACTTGTTGAGAAAGATACGAGGAAGCATGTGAAGGCTCTGAGGAGCGACAATGGTGGTGAGTACATCTCCAATGAATTCAAGAACTTCTATGCCAAATAAGGAATACATAGAGAGTTGATTGCTCCTCATAACGCACAACAAAATGGACTTGCAAAAAGAAAGAATATAACAATTGTGAGTGCGGCACGAGCGATGTTACATGATCAGGGCCTACCATTGCATCTGTATGTAGATGCATGCAACAAATCGATATTTTTGTAGAACTTTAGTCCTCATCGGATACTTGGCATGAGTACACCAGAGGAGGCGTTTTCTGGTAAGAAACCTGATGTTTCATATTTTAAAATTTTTGGCTCATCTGTTTATTTCCATGTGACCAAATATTCCAGAAAGAAGCTAGAACCAACAACAAAGATTGGGATATTTTTGGGGTACTCTGATACTCCCCACAACTATCGGGTGTATTTGCTGAACAACTGAGTGATAGTTGTCATACAGGATGTAAAATTTGATGAGGAGAAAGCCATGCGATTGTCCCTTGAGAGGGAGCTTGATTTGCATGTAGATGAGGAAATCTTGGTTCCAAAAGATGAACCTCAAGATGTGGAGCAGCCACATATGGAGGATCATGGAGTGGCAGAAACCACTCATGCAGAGCCATCCACCAGACATGGTAGGAGGTGCACCACAGAAGCTGACAGATTGAGACTTGATGCAGAAAAACATGTAGGAGCACCTACATCACTACGCAGATAGAGACAATCTCCAGAAAGGTTTACTGGATACATGTCTCTAATGAGCAAGTGTATTGTGACGGAACCATCCTCTTTTCAGGAAGCAGTGCATCAACCAACTTGGGTTGACACCATGGTTGAGGAGTATGACTCCATCGTCAGGAACAATGCATTAAAAGTTGTCCCAAGACTAGTTGGGAAGTCAGTGGTTGGATCTAGATGTATCTATAAGGTGAAGCAGGAAGTAGATGGGAGTGTGGAGAAGTAAAAGGCTAGATTTGTAGCCTTAGGATTCTCACAAGTTGAGGGGATTGACTATGAGGATAATTTTGCACCGT
The DNA here is from genome assembly GCA_034641835.2 of Pinus albicaulis. Taxonomy (NCBI): domain Eukaryota; kingdom Viridiplantae; phylum Streptophyta; class Pinopsida; order Pinales; family Pinaceae; genus Pinus; species Pinus albicaulis. The sequence continues at coordinate 1,687,609,160 of CM076575.1, read as the reverse complement.
TTGCGAGGTACTCATCGATTAGATCTATCCTTGCACTCTCAATGCATATGGGGTGGCAGATACATCAGATGGATGTGAAGACTACATTTATCAATGGAGTTATTGAGGAAGAATTCTACATTTAGTAGCCAGAAGTTTTTGAGACCTTTGATAGTGAGTTGCATGTGTGCAGACTCAAGAGAGCACTGTATGGGCTGAAGCAAGCACCTTGTGCTTGGTACACCAGGATTGACAAATATTTCACCGGGTTAGGCTTCACGAAGAATGAAGCGGATGTGAATCTGTACCAGATTGTGGTTGATGGTAAGATTTTGATTATCGTAATTTATGTTGATGATCTTATTCTCATAGGTGATGAGCAGCTCATAACTTATTGCAAAGAGGATCTTGCAAGAGAGTTTGAGATGAAGGACATGGGACTCCTTCACTATTTCCTTGGTTTGGAGATATTGCAGCAGGATGGGGAGCTATTTGTTTCTCAAGGAAAGTATGCCAAAGATATTTTGAGGAAGTTCCACATGGAGAGATGTAAACCTGTGGAGACTCCTCTTGCAGGAAATTGGAGGAAGGAGGATACTAATTCTGGTGAGGTAGTGGATGCTATTGTTTATAGGCAACTTGTGGGTTCACTCATGTACTTAGTGAACACACGACGAGACATATGCTACGCAGTTAGCTAGCTTAGTCAAGCTATGGTTAAGCCGACCAATATCTTTAGGAAGGCAGAGAAGCATGTCTTGAGATATCTCAGGGGCACTACAAAGTATGGATTATGGTACAGATGAACAGAGGGAGTGACGCTTCAAGGATTCATCGATGCAGATTGGGTAGGCAGTCCATTAGACAAGAAGATCACACCAGGAGGGATCTTTAGCATAAGATCGACAATAATTTATTGGTAAAACAAGAAGAAGAGATAATTTGCACTCAATTCAGCCGAGGCAGAGTAATGGTAGCCAGTCAGGCGTCATGTGACCCCATCTGGATGAGGAAGATACTTTTTGGTTTGTTTGGTCATCAGATGGATCTGAGGGTGATACATTTTGATAACCAGAGTTGCATAAAACTCTCGGTTAATCCAGTATTCCATGACAGGTTCAAGCATATTGACATCAGGTACCACCATCTCAGAGATTGTGTTCATAGATGCATTATATTACTTTAGTACATTTCCACGAAGGATTAGGATGCAGATATTCTGACGAAGGCACTCGGAAAGAGAAAATTTGAATACCACAAAGGTAGGATCGGGGTAGTTGATAATCCCTTTCTTTTTTAGAGGGAGTGTTGAAAAGTCAACAAGAAATGTGTGTCTAATTTAATTTTACCTTAATTAAATTGGACAATAAATTGTAATCTTATCTCATAATCACTTGTAATAGTTAACTGAGCGTGATAGACTCAGTTAGATCATGAAATTCGAGTTGAGGGTGGTTGGTGAGGCATGTAGAGTGATTCTATTTGTTTCAGATTCCAAGTTGTAGTTAGTGTATTAGTTTAATGCATGACAAATCATTTAACTCAATTAATTGAGTTAAAATCAGTTTAACTAGTTGTAACTAATTGTCACACTAGTGAGAGGTCAAGTGAATTAAATCAGATTTAATTCACATGCAGTGATCTGTTAAGTGACATGATTTACTATTAATAGCTGCATGCATGTCAGTTCTGATGAAGACCAAGTTGAGACAAAGGTTAAAGGGATGTTAACTATCAGTTGTGTTATTAGCAAACTGCCCAGATGCAGTTAAACCACCATAGTATTTCCCATGAGCATGTTGGGTATGTGTTATATTCTTTCCACGACTAAGCACACGCGGGGGGGTAAGAGGGGGGGCGATGGTTAGTCCACGTCCGTGGGTAGTCCGTGTCCATGGTTTTGTGCATGGTTTTGCACATGGTATTGGGGCACGGTGGTTTTCGGCCCCTGGTATTTTTGTAGTTCCGATCAAGGGAACTACGGTTATGTTCTAATCCAGGGTTTATGGATTGGGGTTTATGTATGCTTCGGCATGTATATATATGTGTTGTAACACTAAAAAGAATATAATGAAAAATCAAGCTGGTCGTCCCGATTTGGGATCCAGGGGAAAATCTCTGTGTTTATCTGTTTTATGTTTTATGCTTTCGCTATTGTTTATTTTCTGTTATAAGATTCGTGTGTAGATAATTTCTGTTCAGGGTTAAAACCTACAGAGCATTGCACAGTTTTGGAAGGCTGAAATTCCTAAATAATAGGGTTTTAATTCTAATAGGATTGCGCAAGAAAGGCCGGCTGAATAGAGGCAGGAAATTGGCTAAGTGTTGGTCGATTTTTTCCAGATCAGTGTGAGACAGTTGGCAAAGTGCAGTAGACTTCTGTGAGAAGAGTGCATTGTATTGTTTCATGGTTCCTTGGTTGAATATACAATAGAAGATAGAGGGGTTTTGAGCAGCAAGCTTTCCCCAAGAAAAATATCTGTGTTGTGGATTGATTTGCTTCTTTATTTTACTTTGTGTGATTGTGAGATCATGTTTATTTTCCATAATTAATTTGTAGAAGGATTAAGTATCTTTCTTTAGCATATCGCATGATCGAATTGAATCCATTGGTATACATATTATTTGTATAATTTTTACATATTGGTCACACTTATGAGCTTGTCCCTAGAGATCCGAGACACAAATCCATGACCTATGAAGCGATCACAAGTGGGAGATGCAGTCAGTCACACTTCTCAAGGGTAGCATGGGTCACACGAAGCTCTGGCCTGCATTGCTACAGGATCGCTCGAAGATATTTTCTCGCAGTTGCAAATTATGTGCTCAGAATCTCCAACATCTGAATGAGCTAAATTATACTTTACACTATGAGGAATGGACGACATCCCAACCTTGGTCTTGACGTAGCAGCAATAGGAATAAGTTGATTCCCCATGCCATCGTATTCCGATGCTGCCATGGAAACTGTCAAAGGGACTGCTTAAATGGTGCCATCCATCATTGAATATTGGTGATTTTGAGAGATGGTCACCACTTCTCCTACCTTGGCTTCCTTGAATAGTTGGAGATAACAAAGATCTATATAACTAAAGGCCATGTGAACTAGAGGTAAAAGCCTCGTGGTTAAAGTATCATCCCAGGTTTTCAATGCCATGTTTTCGTTTCTGTAAATGAGTGGCTTATAACCAACCTTCATGTATCTGGTGTTATACATAGACTCAATATATCTTGATAATTTTCTTCCACTTCCGCTACTTTTGCTCCCAATCACCAAAGGAATGCATCTTGCCAGGATATTTAACAGTGAATAGTCGATCCTTGTAGATACCTTGGCTTTCTAAGCATTATAAGCATACAAACAAACTTATGTTTCACCCAGGTGGACATTAGTGCTAACACCTATGCAATCCTTTTGGAGCCTTAGCATTGTGTTTTAGAAGCCAACGTCCACTCCCAGAAGATCATTTTTCTTAACGTCTTCATTGATTTGTGGCTTTGCTTGCACCCTAATAACGCATTTCCATCATTAAAAGGTACTTGTTATGGGATGTTAATAATATACATGCATACGTGTCGTATTCCCATGGCATCTAGCTTGTATATAAATGTTCATATCGCCCAAAAGAAAAGCACATATCATCCTCTCTCTCTCTCTCTCTCTCGTAATGATCAGAACTCGTTAACTCCATTTACCATTTGATTTTTATGCTCTACTTTGGAGTGTGCATCCGTGTTGTGGTGACCATCAAGCTTTTGACCAATAGTTCTTTACATGCAACCTTTGGATGAAATTGTGATGATCCTCACATGCTCGGCCAATAAAGAAAAAACTCTAAGCATGAGCCACTTTACTTAAACACTCGCCAAGCCTTGAAGCCAATATTTATTATTTAAATAAGTTTTCTTCCTAAGTGGTGCCTTCTCACCATATCATTGGATTTCATGCTTCTTAATATGTAGCCAAGGCGACTACATATCAAGATAAAATTTTCACTCGTCGGGCTTGACAATTTGAACTGATAAGTCGAGTCTTCGATTGCTCGTTTAAATTTTTCCTTACATGTACCATACCATGTCAGGGAATGACCTCCTTAATGCAGAAAACCAAGTCTAGTTCGACATTCATTTCTTCCAAAATAGTTGCAACAACAAATGGCATTGGTACATAAATGAATAATGCATTTTCCTTTGTTTTAGTTGTTTCTTCTGCAATCGTATTAGAAGACTGGAAGACCCAAGTGTTCAGTTTATCATAGTTTCGCAGGTTCACCCTTACCCAATTCTTTCTTAGTGACCAACGTCTTGGTGCTTTCCAAATTTTCATGTGAGGCTCAGTTGGGCGATACTCCTTTCATCGTTTGGGGCGATGATTTCAGTGAAAACCTGGGTTGGTTTATCCATGTGCACACACGCCAACCTCATGAGAAGAAGTGACCAAATACACATATGGTCGAGAGCCCTATTTTATGTAGACCACCATGTCTTTATTCCTTTTCAATTGGTGGTCCCCCATTAGTGGTTGAAGAAAAGACTCGTGATGCCACATTACAAGAAGGCATGAGCCGCAACATAAAACAATATGAATACTAATACAAATAGTAAGTCCCTTTATGGCTCTAGTGTATCACTATCCAAAGTTATTTCACATTCACAAATAAAGATGCAGTTAGAAACCAAATATCAGACTTTCAGGCACGAATTAAGGACTTGAGCAAGCTTGATCAGGTTATCCTCAACTTAAGTATATCTTGCAATGATTACACTAGAGACTTTTAGATGGGTTTGTAAACCATTATGACTTGAATGTTTAGACATTCCTTCTAATATTAACATATGAAGTGAAATGCAAAGCTTTGGAGCCTTACTCTCTCACACATAAACAAACCTTATTTTGGGAAAATAATGCCTGTTAGCCCCCCTATGAAATTTTTGACAAGCAAATAGGGGGCTAAATTGTTTTTGAGCCTTCAAGGAATGCATTTCCTCTGAAAATATAGTCTCCTTGAAGCCTCTTTGTGCCTTTTATCCTTTGATGAAGTCCCCTCTGCTGATTCCCCTTTTAAAGCCTCTCTGCCATGTGAAGAAATGCCCAAAGGCCTCCTTTCCCCTTTATTTTTTCCTCATTCAACCTCTTTCTATTCTCCCCTTTTCTCCCCTTCTATTTCCCCATTTACCCCCCAAATCCTCCCAAGATCCCATTTAACTCCTTCCCCTACCCTTGGTTTTCCCTTTTTCCCCTTTTCTTCCTCTATCGTTCCCCTTCCCCACCCCTTAAAATCCATCAAAAGGGGTAAAAATCCACTTTCCGACTGTGTTATAGGGCCTAGCCCCTTTTCCACAAGCCCCTTCTAACCACTTCCCCACGTGACCCTTCCCCAAGACCAAGCGCTTAGGCCTTGGGGGCCAATCACAATCGAAACAACCAGCGGGTGCATTTCCTTTGTTACAGCAAAGAACCCCGATGCGATTGGTTTCTAACACATAAGCCCTGCGATGAGTTTTGGGCCGTCGATCTATCACAAGATCTTACGGCGGAACGCTAATCGCAGCCCCCCGCCCATCGAAATCGCAACACCCATGTCACACCCTCCGATCAATCGCAACCTTGTCTTCCGATTCCCCGACCGCACTGTCCCCCGATTGCATCTGAGCCGTTGATTGGTTCCGCGATCCGACGGCCAGCGCTCAACCTCTTTTCCCCTCCGATCACAATCGCATTTCTTTCTCTCTGCCCTTCCGATTTCATCGCAACCGTCCATCCTCCCGCCGATCTAACGGCTCAGCGCTGATCGCATCGCTGCTCCGTTGCCCCTCTCCATCTCCCTCCGATTAGACGTGGACCGTCGATCTGATCCCAGATCCGACGGTTGGTGTTTAATCGTAGCGTCTCCCCAATCGCGATCGGAACATTCATGTTGTGCATTGAAATTGCTCCCCGCCCCGTCCTCCGATTGCGATTGGCCCAAGTTCATCCTGTCCATCCGTTGTGTTAAGATCTAACGGTTCAGGTTTAATCTCCCTCCGCCTCCGCTGGGCCCCACTTCCAAGGCTCCGCCCCTTGTTTGTTGGCTATTTCCTTTGTAATTCGCCCGAACGCTAAACTTTGGTTTTTCACACTGTGCGTTCATTTCTCCACTCTGCTCTGCTATTTCCATTGTTTCTCCATCGCTCCACCATCTCTCCTCCTCCACGACATTTCTCCACCTCTGCCCGGTCTATAATATGTTTATTTCATAGCGCAGACAACACAGAGATGGCCAGTTCAGCGCTGCCAGAAGAAGCAGCAGAAGCAGGATTTAAAAGGGATTAATGCTTATTATCGATACAATTAGCGTTTTAACCCCACATTCAAAGAATTAAGGCACTGTTTGAAGACTAAGAGCGCACCAGCAAGTCATAACTGCGCCACCTAATAGCAGAGTACTCTTCTCCAAATGTACGCCTTCCTACAGCAATCTCCATGCCTCCTCGAGCCCTTAAACAGATTAATACACTAACAGAACTTCTCAGGAGACAGTCAAACGACATTAAAGAAGCATGGAGGGGCCTGCAGATCATTCCATCCAGTTCATTTATTTCAGAGTGGCAGCACAGAGCTCCAGGCACCGAAAGGACTCCAAAGAAACATCCGAGGTCAATTTCGGCCTGACAGAGATCTCCCCAGACGGATTACAGAGTACATACAGCGCTGCATTCAGCCGTTAAGCAGCATGGGCGTGAACACTTCCGCCTTACTGCCTTGATGAGTCTCATTTATTTGTTTATCTACCACTGCTTATTCCTCTTCTTCTATAAAATATCCCCGAGAACGAATTGTAAGGGTTGTTGTTGCCTTGCTGGGCATCTGCTATTAGAGGGATTCAGTTTGACTATTAGAACAGCCTTGGGAGGAAGTTGCAGAGTAGTTTGTATGTAATAGGCTAGGAGGAGAAGTCTGGACTGTATTAGCCATTGAGCTTATTGTACATGACTGGTTTTGCATCTATTAATCAAAGCACATTTCACAGGATCCTGGTCTATTGCTATTGGTGATGTTTTTCTTAACTCCGTTATTTACATTTGCATATTGTTTCATGTTCTTCTGGTAGGCATCAGAATAATGGTATAGGATTCACCCTTGTTAGGTGCAATATGTTGTCTGCTCTCCCTACCTTTATGTTTTCTACTCTATGTTCTATCTAGGAGCTGGTTTCAGTTGATTTAACCAGTGCAGCGGATGTTATTGCCTGCTGGCTGATGTATGAATTGGTTGAATTAGTTCTTAGAAGTTCTTGTTGGGTTTTAAATTGGAAGGTTTGGGAACAATGGGGATAAGTGTTAGCCCTGTCCACTAGAATCCTTGCATGACCAGTTTACCTTTCTGAGATCCCTTTTTTTATCTTATCTCTGTTTTCCCCTTGGAGTTGCTAAAGCAGACCTGGAGTTAAATGACCTCTGGTCTGATCTATAAGCAGCCCCTTTGTCTCTTTGAGAGCTGCCTTTGAGTATGTCCAAGCAGGCCTGGAGTTAAATGACCTCTGACCTGATCTATAGACAGAAAATTGGTTGTCTTTCCTTCTTCCACTTTCTCTCCTTAATGTTCCATTCCACCATCTGCCTAAAAGATCTGAATGTGTAGATGACTTGCTCCTTGAAAGCCTTGGCTAGTGGATGCAATTAATTTTCCTATCATGACTCCATAGCCCAATGGATGGCACGGTCTTGGCCCATTCTCTCTGCTGAAACAACCTTCTGTTTTGTTCCTTTCCTCCCACAACTTCCTCAGTCTGTGATCTCGTGACCAACCCAGCAACCCTTCAACCAAATTATTTAAAACCCCCCTCTGTGCTTCATAACTAGCCTAACATCTTATTTTTAAGCTTCAAAGATACATCATTCTTTGCTCTATTTGGAGAGATCCCTCTCCGGGTCCAGGAGGGCTAGATCATAGGGCCCCAAAGTGGTTTGATGTTGTCTCATCTTTTGGTATTGCCAAATCTGCCAAAACATGGGAACCCCAACATAATGGCGACTCCACTGGGGACAGATCAGTCAGCTTTGATTTGGCAAACCACTGTGGTGGACAGTAAGTTGTGAGTCACCCACCTGGCGACTCCACAATTCCTGAATGATTAAAATACTCCGCTGGTAATCAGCTAGCCACTGATTATCTGTGGTATCACATAAGACCCCACTGGGAGACCATGTCGCAGTACAACATCATCCATGCTGAAGATCCAGTCACTTCGCTAATAGAGAACTCTGAACAATGTGCAGAGATAGATCCAAGCCTCGTAGCAGAGTTTCATCATGGAGTAGCAAGTGTACTGGCAGAAATTGAAGGGGAGGACCTTCCGAAGGTTATCCCTATTGGCTCAGCACTCAATCATCTACCTGCGCTTAAGAAGATGTTTCTTGATTTGGTGGTTGACAGATATGAAGCTGAGCTCGAAATTTTGAGCTCACAAGAGAAATCATACGAGTTCAGAGACCCAAGAGCATTCTTGGAAAGTCTCCCGCCCCCTAAAAATACAGAGGTTCCGCTGCTGTTCGACGTGCAGGAAGAAGAAGATTCGGTTCTCAGGAACCGCTTTGAGAACACAGTGGAAAGCGAAGAAATTCCGCTTCTCTTCGAAATAAAAGAAGAAGTAGATCCGGGTTTCATGAGTCACACCGAAGATGCAGTGGAAGATGCAATAAGCGATGCTGCCCGGGACATAGACAACCTACCAATCATGGCAGGCCAAAAGGAAGAGAGCATACATCAAGTGTTCGTTGATCCAGTGGCAGAGTACATGGAGGCCCTGATATGCTCGAACGCTCCAGCATTGATCCTCAGCACGGGCCAGATTCATCAGGAATGGTCATTACTGATGGTGACCACAGTTTTGAAGAACCACAAGCAGAGCACCCTGTGGTTATCTCTGACAGGCAGCCAATGCTCATATCCTTTTTCACTACTACTTGACTGGCTGTATTGGCTTTATCATATCACCTAGAACATCAGAGATTTCCAGTTAGAGTAGGGTAGGTAGGAAAAGCTCAATAAAGCTCAGCCTATGAGCAAGTAGGTTAGTTGTTTCATTTTCTGTTTTAGAATATAGAGAAGAAACCTGCTAGACAGTCTAATCCTAGCAGGTAGTAGTGTAGCCAGAGAAACATATGAGACCAACAGTCTAATCTGGTCTCATGCTGTAATAAGGGTAGAAGTAGAATCGGTTTATTTTTTCCTGTTTGAAAGATTAATGATGTAAAGGGTCTGCAAGTCCAAATGCACCCAGAAGAAAAAATGTTAGGACTATAGTGTGGGTAGGTAGTTGTGTGGGAGAATTTTATTGCTGATATGTTTTCTTCATAGTTTGTGGCAGCTGATCTAAGGAAAGAAAAGGATGGTTCAAACAGCAGGCACCTGGCCTACACCAAGAGATCATCTTCTGGTTTCTTGGCTCCTTCAAGAAGAAGCCATCCCCATGTGGAGCCACTGTTAGCCCCCCTATGAAATTTTTGACAAGCAAATAGGGGGCTAAATTGTTTTTGAGCCTTCAAGGAATGCATTTCCTCTGAAAATACAGTCTCCTTGAAGCCTCTTTGTGCCTTTTATCCTTTGATGAAGTCCCCTCTGTTGATTCCCCTTTTAAAGTCTCTTTTCCATGTGAAGAAATGCCCAAAGGCCTCCTTTCCCCTTTATTTTTTCCTCATTCAACCTCTTTCTATTCTCCCCTTTTCTCCCCTTCTATTTCCCCATTTACCCCCCAAATCCTCCCAAGATCCCATTTAACTCCTTCCCCTACCCTTGGTTTTCCCTTTTTCCCCTTTTCTTCCTCTATCGTTCCCCTTCCCCACCCCTTAAAATCCATCAAAAGGAGTAAAAACCCACTTTTCGACCGTGTTATAGGGCCTAGCCCCTTTGCCGCAAGCCCCTTCTAACCACTTCCCCACGTGACCCTTCCCCAAGACCAAGCGCTTAGGCCTTGGGGGCCAATCACAATCGAAACAACTGGCGGGTGCATTTCCTTTGTTACAGCAAAGAACCCTGATGCGATTGGTTTCTAACACATAAGCCTTGCGATGAGTTTTGGGCCGTCGATCTATCACAAGATCTGACGACGGAACGCTAATCGCAGCCCCCCGCCCATCGAAATCGCAACACCCATGTCACACCCTCCAATCAATCGCAACCTTGTCTTCCGATTCCCCGACCGCACTGTCCCCCGATTGCATCTGAGCCGTTGATCGGTTCCGCGATCTGACGGCCAACGCTCAACCGCTTTTCCCCTCCGATCGCAATCGCATTTCTTTCTCTCTGCCCTTCCGATTTCATCGCAGCCGTCCATTCTCCCGCCGATCTAACGGCTCAGCGCTGATCGCATCGCTGCTCCGTTGCTCCTCTTCATCTCCCTCCGATTAGACGTGGACCGTCGATCTGATCCCAGATCTGACGGTTGGTGTTTAATCACAGCGTCTCCCCAATCGCGATCGAAACATTCATGTTGTGCATTGCAATTGCTCCCCGCCCCGTCCTCCGATTGCGATTGGCCCAAGTTCATCCTGTCCGTCCATTGTGTTAAGATCTAACGGTTCAGGTTTAATCTCCCTCTGCCTCCGCTAGGCCCCACTTCCAAGGCTCCGCCCCTTGTTTGTTGGCTATTTCCTTTGTAATTCGCCCGAACGCTAAACTTTGGTTTTTCACACTGTGCGTTCATTTCTCCACTCCGCTCCGCTGTTTCCATTGTTTCTCCATCGCTCCACCATCTCTCCTCCTCCACGACATTTCTCCACCTCTGCCCGGTCTATAATATGTTTATTTCATAGTGCAGACAACACAGAGATGGCCAGTTCAGCGATGCCAGCAGAAGCAGCAGAAGCAGGATTTAAAAGGGATTAATGCTTATTATCGATACAATTAGCGTTTTAACCCCGCATTCAAAGAATTAAGGCACTGTTTGAAGACTAAGAGCGCACCAGCAAGTCATAACTGCGCCACCTAACAGCATAGTACTCTTCTCCAGATGTACGCCTTCCTACATCAATCTCCATGCCTCCTCGAGCCCTTAAACAGATTAATACACTAACAGAACTTCTCAGGAGACAGTTAAATGGCATTAAAGAAGCATGGAGGGGCCTGCAGATCATTCCATCCAGTTCATTTATTTCAGAGTGGCAGCACAGAGCTCCAGGCGTCGAAAGGACTCCAAAGAAACATCCGAGGTCAATTTCGGCCTGACAGAGATCTCCCCAGACGGATTACAGAGTACATATAGCGTTGCATTCAGCCGTTAAGCAGCATGGGCGTGAACACTTCCACCTTACTACCTTGATGAGTCTCATTTATTTGTTTATCTACCACTGCTTCTTCCTCTTCTTCTATAAAAGATCCACGAGAACGAATTGTAAGAGTTGTTGTTGCCTTGTTGGGCATCTGCTGTTAGAGGGATTCAGTTTGACTATTAGAATAGCCTTGGGAGGAAGTTGCAGAGTATTTTGTATGTAATAGGCTAGGAGGAGAAGTATGGACTGTATTAGCCATTGAGCTTATTGTACATGACTGGTTTTTCATCTATTAATCAAAGCACATTTCACAGGATCCTGGTCTATTGCTATTGGTGATGTTTTTCTTAACTCAGTTATTTACATTTTCATATTGTTTCATGTTCTTCTGGTAGGCATCAGAATAATGGTATAGGATTCACCCTTGTTAGGTGCCCTATGCTGTCTGCTCTCCCTACCTTTATGTTTTCTGCTCTATGTGCTATCTAGGAGCTGGTTTCAGTTGATTTAACCAGTGCAGCGGATGTTATTGCCTGCTGGCTGATGTATGAATTGGTTGAATTAGTTCTTAGAATTTCTTGTTGGGTTTTAAACTGGAAGGTTTGGGAACACTGGGGATAAGTGTTAGCCCTGTCCACTAGAATCCTTGCATGACCAGTTTACCTTTCTGAGATCCCTTTGTTTATCTTATCTCTGTTTTCCCCTTGGAGTTGCTAAAGCAGACCTGGAGTTAAATGACCTCTGGTCTGATCTATAAGCAGCCCCATTGTCTCTTTGAGAGCCGCCTTTGAGTATGTCCAAGCAGGTCTGGAGTTAAATGACCTCTGACCTGATCTATAGATAGAAATCTGGTTGTATTTCCTTCTTCCACTTTCTCTCCTTAGTGTTCCATCCCATCATCTATCTAAAAAGATCCTTTAGTATATATGACTTGCCCTTTGAAAGCCTCGGCTAGTGGATGCAAGTAATTTTCCTATCATGACTCCATAGCCCAATAGATGGCACGGCCTTGGCCCATTCTCCTTGCTGAAACATCCTGCTACTTTGTTCCTTTTCTCCCATTGCTTTCCCAGTCCATGATCTCCTAACCAACCCAGAAACCCTCCAACCAAATTATTTAAACCCCCCTCTGTGCTTCATAACTAGCCTAATATCTCAATTCGAGCTTCAAAGATACATCATTCTTTGCTCTATTTGGAGAGATCCCTCTCCGGGTCCAGGAGGGCTAGATCCTAGGGCCCCAAAGTGGTTTGATGTTGTCTCATCTTTTGGTATTGCCAAATCTGCCAAAACATGGGAACCCCAACAATGCCCATGCTCATGGATATGATGGATATGATTCCTTAAAACTTGGTGGAGAGCAAGCTGAGTAATACACGCCAAAGTGAAATTCAAAAGAAAAAGGTTTTAACCTTTGATTCATGGCTATGATAACTTAGGACACATGAGTGGAGAGCATAAGGGCACATGCGCAATATGACCAATGGGAAAACACCCTTGCAAATGCAGGTTGATGACAAGATAAATCCCGACAACAACTACCTTCCCAAACTCTAATGAAATGAGAGGGAATGAGGAATAATGTTATAAGAGGTACCTTGTAAACCCTGATGTATATGAGTGATCCAGTTTCGAGATAAGATGAGAAGGTGAAGATGATAAGCACCCTCGAGAGTAAGGATTAATTCACGATAGGGTTAGACCTTCTATCACCAACGCTTAGGGTTCTAAGGATGCTGGGGAAAATATATAATTCTCTCGAACCCTAATTCACATGCTGAGGCATATGACCAACCAAGGGCCTAGGGCTACATGTTATGCAATAAAACTCACCATGGTGTCATGCGATGTCGATGAGACTTTGCCCTTAGAGGCATAGGTTAAAATCATAAAGGGGGTCACTTTCTTGCCAAATTAAGGTTTCTCCCAAACCCTAGTATGGCCAACATAAGGGGAGCCAAAAATGAAATCCTACTTGTTCACATGGAGTGCTTCTGTTGGTTGTGACACATACTAGGAAAGGATAAGTTTTGAAGTCATGGGAGTCTCTTGGTACGTCACCGAATCAACACACCTTTGAAACCCTAATGTAGTCATAAGGTCAACATCCGAGGCAACACATGATCTGTGGGGGCAACATGTAAAGTGCGAATGGGGACAACATTAGAGTTCGACAGAATGCAGGAGAATAGATTAATCAGTTAAGAGTCTTAACAAAACCCTAATGGGTTAAGCAAGCAAAATGGGGGAACCCAAAATTTGAATATGCCCAAAATTTTGGGTGGTGTTGCAGCAACTACAACACTCTCATAATGCTAGGTGGAAGCTTAGTCCAAAACAAATAATAACTATCAAACCTTAGAGAGTGAATTTTATCATACCTTTTTATGTCTATATTAAAAAAACAAAAAACCACATAATTTTAATTTTGAGTCCTTTCATTTACAGATGACCACATAAATAACTATAAATACTAATTATGTTTAAATAACTATAACTGCTAATTATGTTTATAAGTTTTACATATTCAATAATTTATAAGAATCTTAATATCTTATTTATTTATATTGAATTTTTAATTTAATATTATACATACTTTTTTTTAAATATTATTATTGACATTTAATTTTAATTTTTAATTTTAGATTAATTCCAATTCCCGCCTCCAAAAAAGTATGCCCTTCAGCCTCACTCTGGCATTAGTTGACGATTCAGTTTGAATACTTCTCAGGGAGTTGACCAATTTTCACTGCTCATGTTGTGTGAAATTTCATTCGAAAATTGAAGCTGCACGATGTCTATGAAGGAAACCATGTGACCATCGCGTTCATTGTCGACTAGCATGTCGTCGCAGTCAAAGAGAAGTACTTTAGGCATAGCTGTGATTCCAAAACAGTCAACGATTCCATAGATTATCATTTCTATTACATGCTCATGATGAATCTGATAGGATGAATTTGTTACTAAATTTTGATAGGTTAAATGTTTCCTTTTATCGCTGATAAGGATGTCGTGTTCTTCTTCGAAGTGATAATGTTTATTTTAAGTGTTATGTGGAATCGTGTATTACGGATAAAACATTCCTCCCTAGACAGGTGCTTATCTAGAACAACAAGTTAAAGACTTTACAACTATATTTTCTAACTATGAACAGACACACAGAATGAAATAAGAAGCTTACTTGGAGTCCAAGCGCTTCCAAAAATCTCCTTCTGTCGCTTTTGTTGTAGCTTCAAATTCCATCCGGCTGTGCAAAATATTTCCTGCAAGAATGAACACTAAAAAAAAAGAGATAGAAATAATACAGATTTCCATTCAAGTTAGTTAGCTAAACCAATAAATCATAAACAATATACATCAAACAGAAACTCATAATATGGAAAATCAAAGCTTATATAGATGCATATAGGGAAAGATAAGCAGTAATCTTTATTAATGATAGAAGGGGAGGTTACAACCCAGTGATTGATTTAGTGTCACCATCTCTAGCAGCATCCCAGCCTCATCACAATGCAGATATCTCCAGCAATATATCACTCCAAATCACTATCTCAATTGAAATTCCACCAGCATTTCTCTACTCAAATTCTTCCCTCCTAAGCACTAGGATTTGTGCTCAATTTATAGAGGAGCTGAAGGTAGTTTTAAAATCAATGACTTTCCAATAATGGGTAAGACATATTCCCAATATTGTAGAGGTCAAATGGACACATGGATTCGAAGTTTGACACATGTGAACTCTTCTAGAAGGCACTGGCCAAGTGGAGATTCCAGAACAATGAGAATTTCGCTCCCAATGTGACCAACGCACCTATGAATTTCGGGAAGTGCTTTGCAGAGCAGCCTTGAATGGGGCTACATGCATATGAAACGCACTTAGTCCCTTGAGAGGCAGCGTTGGTGAGCTCTCATATGATATATTATAAACTTCAAATCTTGGAAACCTTTGCAAATAAAAGTCATGAATGATTTGTCTTGTTCTTTGTCTTAGGGCATGTAGCAACTGAAATGATAGGGGATGATAGACCCTACTCATTGGTCCTGGAGATGATGTCCGGTTAACCAAGTCATTGGGAATGATGCCCGGATTGGCCTATAACAAATTTCCCCCTAAAGCATGAAGTCAGAATAATAATATCAACATTTTTATTGATATGCTTTACACTGTGATGGGCTGGAGATGAAGCGGAGTGGACACCTGCATCAATATTACAATACATTACATCATGATATATCCTCTTCGATCATAATTGATGAGGGTAGGCATTCCCATGTTTAGCACATAAACAATCTAATAACATGTACATAATTC
This sequence comes from Pinus albicaulis, assembly GCA_034641835.2. Taxonomy (NCBI): domain Eukaryota; kingdom Viridiplantae; phylum Streptophyta; class Pinopsida; order Pinales; family Pinaceae; genus Pinus; species Pinus albicaulis. The sequence goes on along the minus strand of CM076575.1, from coordinate 1,687,593,619 downwards.
AGAAAGTCACCTTCATTGGAATGTTTCCCAATGCAGACATGCCTACAGATATAGGCCCATGTTTGGATGATGATCTGTATGTAAGGTCACCATACAGATGATGTGTACAACAATCCTAAAATCACAGCCCAGATGGATGAAACTAGATCCAGGGTCTTCTTATCGTTCAATCGATCATTCGGGTACAAGTCTAGCCATGTAAATATATGATTTCTAGTCGAACATGGTAAGGCATCGTTTGATTACTAGCCAATGATGTGAGATACTAACAAACGCGAGAAAACCACCATTGAGGTAAATGTCCCTCAAGGTATTGCAGTACATTTCGTAAGGCGTGAATAGATGATTTGATGTCGAACGCCAAACAAAATATTTTGGTCAAAGGTCTGGAAGCGAGGATCTCGTTGATGTTGTAACAAGCCTCATGGTATTGGAATCTAATGTTTCTAAGTGAACTTCATGGATAATGATTTGTCGTCGACAGGAAGCCACCTTATTTCGAAACGGGAGTTACTAATTTCGGAGACAAAGGTATGACTTGATATAGAAATTTTCATGGATGACGGTCATGAGAATGAAGGTTTATGAGTATTGTAGATGGATGAGTATACACTGGTTCTCTTGAACATATCGGCGACACTGAGATGAGTTGGTAGCATTGACCCAAAACTGAAGTGAAGGTATGATGAACCATAGGTATGAATGAACCGTCAAGAAGATTACCCAACCCAAACAGTCACGGTGATGGAGTGAAGTGTCATGTTCAAGAGCGACCTGCTACCGTAAAGAATTCTTCTCACTTTCCCAAATTTTCCCCGGTCATTTGTCGACCAATACCTCTTTATTTTTTAACAAGCTTGAGGAGGATAACATTTTCTTGATCTATAATTCAACCCTTCGAGCGAATAAACTATCGCTATTGAATAATTTAACGAGTCTAGCAATGAATGAAACTTGATTCTTGCCATGATCAACAAGCCCATCACAATTTTATGTTTTAAAGAGCTTAACAACAGTGATAGGCCGATCCTTTTTCATATTTAGAGAGTTTGAAAAAGAGGATGAAAGAAAACTCCATAAGTTATTTTCGTAAATTTGTCGCTCAGATCCGAAAAAGTGTAAAATAATATCTAAGAGAACCTCTTTGGTCATGTTTAACCAAGGTATTCCTTTTTCGTAAATAATCTATCTCAGTCTGGAAAATGGTTAAACTTATACTGAGTAGATATCGATTCATTTACTTTTACGAGCTCGAAAAGACAAGTGCTCGACAATCTTTTCACATTATCGGAGTCTGAAAAGAGCTAAAAGAAGACTCCAGAGGTTCTTTTTTCGCTGTTATCGAAGCTCGAAAAAGAGATAAAAGTGCGCTTCAAATCCTTTTTCATTTTTAACAAAGCTCGAAAAATAAGGAGAAAAAGTATGCTTTGTGGTCAAGTCATTCTTGAAATAAATTTGCACGACTAATCTATTCATCAGTTGTAAGACCTGTTCAGAACAACATAAAATGGATTAAAAATACCTGTTTCATGATAAAAAAATAATAAAACTATATTCATAGCAATAAATACGTTTTGCAAATAATTAAATGACTATTAAAAGTAGTTTTACTATTCATTTTTACCATTCCATAGTTACCATTTGCATTTTGGAGCTTTGAACCTGATTTTTCCCCCAAACCTCAGTGGTCGATTTTGTGCAATTGGTAAGAATGTTTTGAATGCCCCCTGCAAGAGCCCATGCCCCCAAAACTTCATCCCATTCACCTAAGTAGAATACTAGTTACTAATAGCTAGATGGAATTGAAGGTTCATTATAGGGGAGGATTTGTTTCATTTTTTAACGAGCTTGACACAGGAAAAGAACTATGCTCATGACTTGTTTCATTTTTTAACGAGGTTGAAACAGTAAAATAACTATCCTCATAGGCACTTGTTTCATTTTTTAATGAGGTTGACACAATAAAAGAACCATCCTCATAATTTGTTTCATTTTTTAACAAGGTTGACACATCAAAAGAACCATCCTCATAGGCACTTGGACTAGTGAGTGTGTGCTGGAAAAGACATAGTCTAACGGAGTCATCATTTAAGGAGTTTAATGAGCACCACAAATGATAAGTTATAACATGCGTTGATGGGTCTTCTCCAGGGTTTTCATTGAATTTTGGAATTTCTGAGAGTAATTTATGTGAAATCACCGGCCACCAAGGAGAATAACTGATGGGACCAGCTTGATATTGCACTGAAGATGTGAATAAAGGATCAAGCCATTCAGTACTCATAAAGGAGGAACCAAATAGGATTCCAGATGATGACATAGGTGAATTCAATGGACAAAACATCGAATATGAAGCAACAATAGATGTTGTCGCAGCTGAAATAGATGGTTCAGTCTGGGATGTTATCTTAGCCATGGTTAAATGACCCAATGTATACCCTATAGAATCTATGGGAACTCAAAGTGAAACAGGATCAACAAAAGAAGAGGAAGGTGATTGAGGAGAAGACTCATATAGGTAAAGCTCCTACCAAAAATGAGTTGGAGTTAAAGGTGTCTCGTCTTGTGATATTTCTTCAATCGAAATCAAACCCGGTGGAAGAACTTCATTGTTTGGCCCAAAGTATATTTCACGTGGTTGACTGCGCAATATGGGAGACTAAATGCCTACAATAGATTGTGGAGTGACCAATACAGGAACAACTTCTAGTTGTTCAACATCGTGATCAAGATTTTCTCCACTTAGGGAATATAGCAACTGAAATATAAGGGGATGATAGACCCTATTTCATTGGTCCTGGGGATGATGTCCAGTTTGACCAATAAGAGATGCCCCCTAAAGCACTATGGGTTCTAGATCAACTTTCAGTTGAACAACGTCGGGTTCTCGAGGTATGGTCTCACTGATTGGATGGATCGTGACCACAGGTAGCTGTGAGGACTCTGTCTCGACAACAGTAGATAAACCAGGATTTGTAGAAACAACTTGTGCTGACTCTGGTATGTGGGAATATGATGCTTCACCAAAGGTACTAATAGTACTGGCTTCAATAGAACGGTGTCGCCTTCGCCAACCAGAAATGACTTCTAGTGGTAAAGGTGGTTTCAATGCTAATCTATGCGAAAAATAGGGGGAAGGATTTTTTTCTTCCACGATTAATGATTTATCTTAACCAAAAACAAATAAACAAAATAAAAGGGTAATGCTAGGCAAAAGGTTTACCAAGAAATTGTGAATTGCAGAATACCTCCTGGCGAACCAAGAAGTACGGGTAGGCAATCTCCCCAAATGTTATGTTCGGTGTATCACAATTTACAAGGCGGCCGAATCAGTTCACTATGGATAGATAAAACCTAAAATTTGTCCTCCCAAATATACCCGAAGGTACGTGGAGGCCCAAGTTCGTATTCACGTTGTCTGATGTGAAACCACACAATGAGAGCACCCCTTTATACTTATCGTACTGTAACACCGCCCAATATACCCAAGAGTACGTGGAGTGAGGTATCACACTCGGAATGTATCGCAGACAATTAACGACAACTGCTATGCTTTATGATGCAGGAACATGTCTCTAGCCTAGAACTTCTAAATGTTATCGTTATGGTTCCAATGCTTTGTTAGGTAAATTGAGATAAATTTTAAGTTGATCTTGTTTATCAATTTGCCTTTCAAAAGTTCACCGCGATGATGTATCGAAAATTCCTAAAATGAAAACTAAGAATGATAAGCAAAATTTTCACTTTTAGTTTTTTCAATGAAAGACTTAGCTACTAAAGGGAAAGAGAAATCAGTTTGAGAGCAAACAAATCAAAGAGCATAAACTAAAATGCAGCTTTCCTAATTGTTCCTTTTGTAAAACAAACCACTACATGCAAATGCAAGTTTTTCTTTTTAGTTCCTTTAATGTTATGATTGCAGAAAAGAAACAAAGTGCATCAAATCAATAAAACAAATGACTTTTACTTTTGAGAAATGAGGAATATAAACAAAAATTTCTCTTTTGAAGGAAAAATGAGGAATTAAACAACAATTTCTCTTATTAGGAAATGAAGAATTTATGAAAATTTCCTTTTCTAAAAAAAATGGATCTAATGTGACATTGAAAATACTTTGGAATAAATTTTTCAATGATAAAGAAAAACGCTTTAAACAAACATTGAAAAAATTATTCTTTCAAAGGAGGAAGAGGTAGATGAGTTCACTGGTCAATATGAGACTTAGGCTTTTCAAAACACAACAGAAAACAGACTGAAACAAAATGCAGTGACAAATTCAAGGGAATTTGGATGGTTTTAGGAGGCAACGCAGTCTCTAAAGAGATATAGTGCTTTGCAATGCAGGCCTAAAAGGGAGACAGTGCTATGCAAAGCACTGTGTCTTGTCCAACAATGCCTTGGGCGCAGTGTATAAGGAAAAATACAATTGTTTAACACTTCTCTTGCAAATTTGGATTTGTAAGAGCCTAATCTTTGTGAGTAAATACTACTGGGTGAATAAACAAAGAAATTTAGAGGCAAATACACCTATCATGAAGGGTAAATTCCCCAATGGAGTTTCCAATTTTTTATGTGGAATCATGTATTACGGATAAAACATTCATCCCTAGACAGGTGCTTATCTAGAGCAACAGGTTAAAGACTTTACGACTATCTTTCCTAACTATGAACAGACACATAGAATGAAATTAGAAGCTTACTTGGAGTCCAAGCACTTCCAAAATCTCCTTCTGTCGCTTTTGCTGTAGCTTCAAATTCCAGTCGGATGTGAAAAATATTTCTTGCAAGAATGAAAACTAAACAACAAGAGATAGCAATAATACAGATGTCTATTCAAGTTATTTAGCTAAACCAATAAAGCATAAACCATATACATCAAACAAAAACTCATAATATGGAAAATCAAAGCTTATACAGATGCATATAGGGAAAGATAAGCAGTAATATTTATTAATGATAGAAGGGGAGGTTACAACCCAGTGATTGGTTTAGTGTCACCATCTCTAGCAGCATCCCAGCCTCATCACAATGCAAATATCTCCAGAAATATATCACTCCAAATCACTATCTCAATTGAAATTCCACCAGCATTTCTCTACTCAAATTCTTCCCTCCTAAGCCCTAGGATTTGTGCTCAATTTATAGAGGAGTTGAAGGTAGTTTTACAATCAATGAATTTCCAATAATAGGCAAGACATGTTCCCAATCTTGTAGAGGTCAAATGGACACATGGATTTGAATTTTGACACATGTGAACTCTTCTAGAAGGCACTAGCCAAGTGGAGATTTCAGAACAATGAGAATTTCACTCCCAATGTGACCAACGCACCTATGAATGTCGGGAAGTGCTTTGCAGATCAGCCTTGAATGGGGCTACCTGCATATGCAATGCACTTAGTCCCTTGAGAGGCAGCGTTTGTGAGCTCTCATATGATATATTATAAACTTCAAATCTGGGAAACCTTTGCAAATGAAAGTCATGAATGATTTGTCTTGTTCTTTGTCTTAGGGCATGTAGCAACTGAAATGATAGGGAATGGTAGACCCTATTCATTGGTCTTGGAGATGATATCCAGTTAACCAGGTCATTGGGAATGATGCCGAAATTAACCTATAATAGTGAGCCCATGGCTTCATGGAAATGGAATAATTTGTATTATGTGAGTTGTCCCCTCAAGAGTCCTCTTAATAGAAATCACCGTTAGAATCCAGAATGGAAAGATATTGGTCTTCAAAAGGCAGGAGTCAAATATTTACGTTTTTTTTACATTTTGATGGATCTTGTGCATGTATTTCATGCCCAAAAAAAACAAGGGGTTTAAAGAAAGCAACAATTGCTAAAAATAGCTGACATTGAAGGTTAAACTACAGTTGAAGTGAACGATTATATTTTTAATTTTTTGATAATTTTTAATTCCCGCCTGCAAAAAATCCACCCTTCAGGAGCTGGAGAAAGTGGAACCATGTGGTGGGAATTCTGTCGGATTTCGATGAAGGATTCTATACTTCTTTGTATTGTTTGAGGTAGCTGGTTGACGCCATAGTTGTGGAGATGCACATCGGATTGGCTTTTGAGAGGGAAGTAAGCTCAAGATGTTGCTCACCTACGTCGACAGCCTACCCACCGTGTATTTATAAATTGAACCTCCAGAAATGACCAAGTTGAATCTTTTTATTTTTTCTAATTGCATTTAGCTAGTCAAAACCCCATATTCTAATGCCTTGGAAGCGAATTTATTGAGCTTGTTCGATTTCGATGTCTTGAATATGAGTTGCATGTTGAGTTTGCAATATTATTTGGCCTATATTTTTGGTCTAAACCCCATATTTGATGTGTCTGTGTCATGTCAATTTATTGATGGAGATATTTAAACTCCTGAGGCCTTTGAGCAATCCAAATTGTGAAGGAATTCTACCGCTTAGCCTATAGTTTGACAAGTCGATGAAACCCTCAGATAAATAAAGAAGTTGAAGTTGAAAATTGTGTTCCTGACCCTTGAAATTGAACATAGAACATAGAATCAATCTTGTCGGAGCTAGTGAAACCATTAGAAGATAGTGCATTAAAACTTCCCCACAGAGTTTCGTCCTGACAGCCTACCTCCAATGGATCGGGTGTAGTTCAGAGAGCTTGCAATTCAGATACTTGGGTGGGAATCTCTCCATAAGAAAAATTATTGGAGAAACTGAGCACGTGCAAATCCTTGAATTTCCAGATCCATTCTGGAAGAAACCCTATCAAATGGTTATGTTCCAATGATAATGTAATATTCCCAAATGGAAGAAAATCAGCAATATAGGCACCAAAAATGAATTTTGCATAAAATTATGCTATAACAGTCAAGAAAAACCCATGGATCCTTTATTTTATTCATTATAGCAACCAAATATGCAAGGAGATCAGAAACAAATCATTACAACTTAGTTAAACAAGCCTCCCAAGCCCAGAACAACCCAAAAACACTGCAACCCCATGACTACTGCAACACAGAAATTTTGAAGCAAGTAACAACGCACTTTAATGAGGGTTTTGCTACAAAAATAGAGAAACAACTGGATCTGTTGATATATTACTGAAGAAAGCTGAAAAATTGAGATCTAGTCTCTTTTACACAATTCCAAGATAACTCGACAGGGGTTTCTTGATAGGCATGAGATACAAAAAGTATATACTGTAGATATGTGTCTGAATCACGTTTTCGGACTGAAGCTCTACATAAATAGGGCTGAGAAAACAAAGAAATGGTTGTAGCTCCTCCTTACTAGCTCTCCGGATGAAAGGTTGATCCACCCACTAGGAAACTAGCCCACAATCAGGGGTTTTGACCCCTCCACTACAACACCATGAAAAATAATGCAGTTCCTCAAGGAGACTACGCTGTAGATGTAGGTGACTTCTTGAACCAATGTCTGATGGTGGAAATAAAGCCCAGGATACCCCTCTCAGATTTCTTCAACAAGTCCTCCAAGGAAGAGTGTGGAATTCACGCATGAGCATACCCTTGCACTAAACAGTGCAGCAAACCCAGCTAAACAAATGAAGCATGAAATAAGTCATAATAATCAAACATCAACAATATTCCTCCTCTCCCATATGATTTCCATTCCGTTCATTATATACTTGATGATATTCCTCACCATGGGTCCCATCCATTTATGAGGTTACTTCCATGCAAAGACTCCTCCTCCAAAATTACGCTATTTCCACTAGCTCCACTCTCTCATTTACAGTGCTGTTTGTTTTGGTCAACTTTGAATTAGTCTCCATGCATGGTTTCCTTTCACACCCAAGGTGGCTTTATTCTGACTATCTAAACTGATCCATATTCATACTAGGTTGTATCTATTGATAATTCACTCCCTCCATACCATCACTGTTGACTTGGTCAAACTTAACCTTATCCCCATGCATTAGCCTTGTTCACATATGAGGGTGCTTAATCCAGCTATGAAGATGATCCCTTTTCACATGAAAAGTAGTTTTATTACTAATAAAGAGATTTGTGGGTCTCCCTACCCACTTATTCATCAAGAAAGAAGGAAAAATTAGATTTTAATATTCGAATTAGGTGCATGATAATTTAGGAATATTACAATCCTCTCCTCTGATGCAAGAATTCTACTAGAAAGAAGATCCCGCATATAAGAACACAACTGCTTCACGAACGCTGAGAATGCTCAAATCTTCTATAATAAAATCATGAAAAACCATTCAGCGATATTTTACATGGAGGTGAAAAGAGCCATACAAATCAACTCCCTTAACTATATTAAAATTATGTGGCCGGATATTACATTGGGCGGGCTCTTGGCTCTTGGCCCTTTAAACCACTCCTCACTCACTCCACTCTTAACTATCTCAGCTCTTCAACTATTCAAGTGTGTTCTCCTCACAAAAACCACTCATATTTATACATAAATAATGAATTTAATTCATTCCAAAAATCTCTCCACGTAATCCTCAACTAAATCTAATTTAAATTCATTTTAGGTGTGGACTCAACTAAGTCCCGTACATAGCATTCCTACTCCCTAAATTTTCTACCTAATTCTATTTTCTCTCATATCCTTTTAATTAATAAAAGAATATTTACAAAATCCTCAATTTTATAATTTATCTCCTATTTTATTTAAAAATAACAAATTATTTAATAAAACAATTAAAATGTCACACCCCCCTTTATTACATATTTAAAAATGAAAATTGGCCTTGATGCTTCTGCATCAGACTCCCAAGGTTGAATTTAATCATGATCGCCTGATCATGTGTTTGGATCTGTGTATGCCTGGATCCCATATCTTGTGCTGCAACTTCCCACTTGTCGCTTCTTCTATCTGTTGTTCTTCTCCAGGTCTCCACACTTTATGCTGCATCGCCCCACTGGCTATGCTTTCACAATCTTTTGTTGTCTTTCTCTTGCTGCTTCTTCTTTGTTTACTGTTGCTAGCCTCTTCCAGGATACTTTCATCATCATCCGCCTCATCCGTTCAATTTCTCTGTCTAATAGATTTTCTCCAGCATCTGCAACAAAACCTGTACTCACAAAACAATTGTTAGAATAAAAAACATAAGGCTTCAGTGCCCCTTCTGCTGTTGCTGGCAACATTTCAGTATGCTGCTCTGAAATTCCCTCGTCTATCAGCACATCAGTATGCTAATTTAATTCCTCTGTGAGACTATCAGTTAGTCCCTCCTCCACATCATCTGTTTGAAAAATGTTTCCCTGTTCTGTGTCTTTTAGTAACTTTCCCTGAACATAGATCCACTGCTTTTCCAACTCTCTTCTCTGAAGATCTAACTTTCTGTATAACCTAACAATCTCAACTGGAGTAGAACTTGGAAATTTTACACAACTTTCCATACCTTCATTTTTTGTTGACCAATCAACACTTTCCTTCTCTGAAAGGAATTCTCTACCAGACTTTACCTCAAGAATTTCATTCTCCTTTGTGACAGTTCCATCAGACTGCTCACCATCTTTCGCACATCCTGTAAACATACATAAATTGTGAGAAAAATTGCAAGGCTTCATAGCCTCACCTGCTTCTCTTACGAACACATCTTCAGATGCTTCTGAACCATCCCAATAGTTCATGAGATCCTCCTCACTGATCTCTTCACCCAGAATTTCGCCATGTTCCGGGCCACAAATGGAAACATCCATTTTTAACTCAGCCTCTCTGAGTTCTTCACAACTCAACATTTTCTCAAGCTTCGTCAGCTCCTCCATCAACTGTATGTTTACCTGCTTTTCCCTCTTTACGTGTAGCTTCTACCACTTCACCTTCTTTCTCATGGTCCAACCATGTGTCTGGTTCCTCACATTTTCCTGCAACAACTCCATTAAAAATTCAAGGTGAATTGTTATCTCAGCCTTCTCTCGCTCGTACTCTTCAACAGATCTCCGAAAATGACTATCAACAGTCATCTTCCCCTCCTTTGTGAACTCCATTTGTTCACGTGTGGAATTCATTTAAGCCACTTCCCCGCAATCCTTCATACTTGTCATTCATCAAAATGCAACTTCTCCTCCTGCGATTGGCTTCTCTTTATCCTGGGACCAATCCCTGGCAACCTTTTTTCTACAATTTGCTGCAAACAACACCTTAGCATGCATGTGTTACTTGATAGTAACCCAAAGGGCTGCAAACCCACATTCACACTCTCAGATGCATATAAAAATGCATTTCAAATTAATTCCCCAATAAAATTTGAAACCTGGAAACCTCGCCAAACCCACAACCACATACTCTCTTCAATAAGAATGTACCTCAATTTTCACAATCTGGGTAATCTCAATTTAACATGTGGAAGCTATATTACTTAAACAATGATTATAGAACCATTTGGATACCCATTTCAATTGAAATCGAACCAACATTAGAACGTTTCCACAAATCAAAGGTTCAGATTTCGTCCTCACCTCAAAAGAGCTTGAACCAACATTCGAAGTTTAAAAAACTTCATTTAAATGCGCTACGGCCAACATATATCCACATCTCCAAATAAAATGTTATGAATATTTACTAAGATTTGGATTTCAAGACCCAATTCAATGGACTCTTCCTTCTCTGGATTAACTCTCAATTTCCAACAACTGCTGTTTCGGACCCATAGATCAATGGTTAATAAACAATTATCAGTAAACATCTCATGAAATGCTCATGACAACACCAACACCAAAGTAATACTTGGTCCCAGCAATTAACACATAGCAATTCAATTCATCATTTACAAGTGAGGCGATACTACTGGTTTAGCGCCTCAAATCCTTCTTTACTGCTCAGCGCTCATTGAAACTTCTGCATTATCGAGTTTCTATTTGATTCACGGTTTCACTAACCCATCATTTTCTCGGCTATTTCTAATTGAATTCTCACAGAAATAATAAATCTGGATTTCAATAACACTTGGGCTTACAATTTAACTTACCATTTTCAACCATACGCTGCTTCATGAATACAATGCCAATAATTCTACCTCTTGCATCTCTACAATCGATGTGCGCTTTCCCTTCATGATTCCTTCTGCTTCATAAACACTATTCATAAAGAACTTCCTACCTTGCTTTCTCAGAAAATCATAAATTCAGTGTTACATCATGAAATATCGATGGCAATAATCATAAATGTAGCGTTACATATAATCAACTATCACAGCAACCAACCCAACCGTTATTTGAACATTCATGTCGATTTCCATAAATTCTGTGTTATATGACCATCACAGCAAACAACCCGAATGTTCATACAGCAAACAACCCAAGTGTTCATATCGACCATCTTAGCAAGGAATCGATGGCTATAACATTCATATCGATTTCTCTTTGCAACAACGATTCTACTCAGCTTGCAATCAAACAACAGTCGGTCACAGATTTTTAACAAAGTGTTACTTTCAGGTACGCTGCCAAATGTCGAATATACAATTTCTGGACAGGCTCACACCATTCAGCGATTAATACTAACTGTAAATCGAGGTTTAAACTTACAGGCTTTCATATGTGACACGGCACTTGTAAGAATTGATTGACACAAAATTTACTCCTGCACACACTCCAAATTGACACACAATTTACTCCTACATATACTCCAGAACCAACGCAACTTGACTGTCATCGTATATTGACACAGAATTTACTCTCTTCGGCGTCAGGAAAACCGTTCCACTGCTTCAACGCAGATCCACAGCTTCAGCTCCACTAAATGCCACCTATGAGATCACAAAACTCTGTTACAATTCGCCCCTGCGCCTATCACTTGCAACATCCCAGATACGCATACAAGGCATGTGGGAAAATCGAATTTTATTCAGAAAATATATGAACGAAAATAATATTTCATGGGTTAATAATCATTAGCTTCCCCTCTCTGCAATTTCAATAGATACTTTAGATTCTCTCACACAATCTATCCATATATTCAAAACAAATATCCTTTCCTGCTCTGATACCAAAATGATGCAGGAATTCTGCTAGAAAGCAGATCTCGCATATAAGAACACAACTGTTTCACGACCCCTGAGAATGCTCAAATCTTCTATAATAAAATCATGAAAAACCATTCAATGATATTTTACATGGAGGCGAAAAGAGCCATACAAATCAACTCTCTTAACTATATTAAAATTCTGTGGCCAGATATTACATTGGGCGGCCTCTTGGCTGTTGGCCCTTTAAACCACTCCTCACTCACTCCACTCTTAACTATATCAGCTCTTCAACTATTCAAGTGTGTTCTCCTCACAAAAACCACTCATATTTATACATAAATAATGAATTTAATTCATTCCAAAAATCTCTCCATCTAATCCTCAACTAAATCTAATTTAAATTCATTTTAGGTGTGGACTCAACTAAGTCCCGTACATAGCATTCCTACTCCCTAAATTTTCTACCTAATTCTATTTTCTCTCATATCCTTTTAATTAATAAAATAATATTTACAAAATCCTCACTTTTATAATTTATCTCCTATTTTATTTAAAAATACAAATTATTTAATAAAACAATTAAAATGTCACACCCCCCTTTATTACATATTTAAAAATGAAAATTGGCCTTAATGCTCCTGCATCATCCTCCCAAATTTTTCTTGTCCTCAAGAAATTGCAAGGATATATCTACAAAATATAGGGAACCTTCATCCCCATTTGAAGCTCCATTCTCCAAGCTATCATTCATATAAAATGAATCACCCTCTATAATGGTAATTCATAGAAAAACTCCTCGCATGTGAGAGGCTTCTCCCAAGGACATAAATCAATCATATGGCTCCCTTCATAAGGAAACAAGTGATATAATGTAGCAGCCATATAATGTCCCATTCTCCCCTTGAAGCATGAATAAATGTGGGAATTTTCATTCCCAATGGACACATCCAACCAATGTGTCTTCCCCCCCAATCGTGTCCCAACAATAATGAGAACATCATCAACACATGAGATCATAATCAAAGTCATGCTAGCTACCATATGTAGTAATGGAGAAGGACAATGGTCCCTCAAGTGCAACCAGTGCAATTTTACTCATGACTGCATTAGAATATGGCATGATGAGTGGTTTCCCATCCACTTGTTTACTGCCCCAATCTCCTCACAATCTTGGAGAAGGTGTATGGTGTATGGTGCAAATTGAGCATACCCTGCATAAGAAATTATCTCCCCAAGATCTCCTAGGGAGTGGCCATCATCAAAGCTGCTTATGACCTCAAGTAGACCATGAAGTCTAAGAGGAAGAGTGCCCCCTCTTGGAGAAATTCCCTGCACATATATGATAAGGAAATGCAAATACATAGCAAATGAATCATGATGTATAAAAATACAATCTTTACCATGTACTTGGTTCAAGCTAGTGAGGTGGCTCACAGATGGACCTCCTCTCATGTCCAATAAGAAAGGAAGTGGCTATGATAACTCTACCAAAGAGTCATGTCTCCCCTCCTCCTCCAAATAATTCCTGCATCTCACCATATGTTGGTGCATCTCCTCTTTGAAGCTTTTCCAAATAAATCCCTCCAAGAGGGTACGGTATGCTCTTATAAAACCAGTGGGTTTGGAGAGAAAACCCTCATATGTTGCATATAGTAGCCTCACCTTGAGCTTATAGGCTCTATTTAAGAAGATTCTACCCTGAAAATAGATGACCCCATCTACCACTACATATCTCCCATTAGGTAATAGGTCATCAAGCACTCTGCATGAAAATAGATCCTTAGATTATTCCACTAATAGTTGGGATCTCCAATAAGGGTCAATACTCAATAATAACAGCATTGTTGATCTATAATGTGAAGCATTTGTCATATTGATGCCCTCTTCTTTGGAATCTCTCATGCCAAAGTCATATACCGGGATGCTGCAACATTGCCTCTGTTGCTCCTCCTACAGCTGCTCATGCTCTAGAAATAGGGGAAGTTTTTGGAGGCTAGCCTTCCATGAGAAGCTATCACCCATCAAAAAATTTCTAAGTTTGGCCAATGTAAGAATGTCTGGCCACCAACCTCTACCAAATGTGGAAGATTCCTCCCTATGTGGAAGTATATTTTGATTCTCCAAAGCTATGGAGTGGTCTCCTTACACCGCGATGGTGTCATCCATCCCTAAAACATCTCTTGTCAACGTAAGATATTTGGTGAGAGTGGGTAATACTGATATTGGGAGAATGTCTCCCTCCTCCTTGAGCCTACCCTCGACTCTCTGTGTTCTATTGAGTCCTCCCAAGGTTCTCACCCCTCCAAAATCTAAGAGTGGTGCAACCAAATGTGAAACATCTCTCATCATCTCTTGATCTAGTGGTCTCCCTGGTGGAATGCCTCCATGCAATGAGACATCAATATCAAGGGTAGACTTCATATATGAGTGGACTGCTTTGTCCTTGCTCTCATTGCGCAAATCAGTCTGCCTCTTTTGTGCATCAACCTTCTAAAATTGATAGGGGTGTGCGCTCCTAGTCATATGACGTTGATCCTTCTCCCTATCTTCCTCTTTCATCTTCAAGGTCCCACAATCTATCAATGATAGCACATGCTGCTCATGGACTATGCCTTGATCTCCACATGTGAGACTCTTTGGAATTTCTTGTGTACATACAAGAACTCTTCTTATTGGAGTAAGTGCTCCATCTCCCTCTTCTTGAGGTACTAGATATTCTCCTGATGTGACAACGCTATTACCTCCAGCCTTATCTTCCTCTTCAACATCAATGGAAGTTACCTTACCATGAATAAGAGGATCCTGTTTTGAAAAAGAGATCTCCATATCCTCTTTTTCAGAAGAGTATTTTTTATGAAATAGGGATCTTGCCTCTAGCAAGGTATTATGAAAAATTTGATTCCCCTCAATAGTTTTTTGAAATGGAGTGGAGTTTATAGATCCTTCCAACCCATGCAAAGGTTTTGTTTTTTTGGCTTGATTAGCCCAACCAAAGATGTTTCATAATGTTTTTCATCAAAACTTTCCACTATCTTCCTAGTGAACCTTGCATAAGTAGATATGTTTGCATTTCTTAATGAAAAGGATTCAAATAACCACTAAGCATATGCCTTACCTTAAAGATGCAGTGTTTCCACTCTAATGGCTTCATCTTCTGAAACTTGGTGTTGTTGCAAATAAGTATCAAGCTCCTCCACCCAAGCCCTAGATGAACATTTAGATGACCCATCAAAAGTAGATAGGAGGAATCTACTCTCATCGAGATGCTTGCACCTTGTGCTTCGATCATGGTTGCTAGGTCTTTTATCCTCCTTGATTTTGAAAAACCGTTGGAAGTTTAGGTGTTCTTTGAACCTCTTATATTGAGATTCATACTCTTGCAAATAATCCCCAAGAGTCTCCTTCTTTGGCATATTTCCTTCCTCCATCTCACTTTCTATGAACATAGGCCTGGTAGAGTGTTGTAAATCTAATGATGTGGCTAAATGCTCACACCCATAATATTAGGAACTGAAGCTTTCCTCATGTACAAGTCTTGTTGAGGGATCTCCATGACTTTCCCTCCTCAGCTCTTTGATGTCTTTTCTAATACATTGCAGAGTTTGAAGAACAAGTTTTGAAAACTCCTTCCCCCCTGATAATAAGGTTTTTCTTTGATCTCTTATGCAGATCTTCTCCTTCCTATGAGGATCCTCCTTAGATGACATAATGGCTGAAGTACACAGGCTGAGCCGAGATCAGAGCTCTGATACCACTGTAATATTCCCAAATGGGGTGAAATCAACAACATAGGCACAAAAAACACATTTTCAGAAAATTATGCTATAACAGTCAAGAAAAGCCCATGGATCCATTATTTTATTCATTATAGAAACCAAATATGCAAGGAGATCAGAAACAAATCATTATAGCTTAATTAAACAAGCCTGCCAAGCCTAGAACAACCCAAAAACACTGCAACCCCTTGACTACTGCAACACATAAATTATGAAGCAAGTAACAGTGCAGTTTAATGAGGGTTTATGCTACATAAATAGAGAAACAACTAGATTTACTGATATATTACTCAATAGAGCTGAAAAACTGAGATCTAGTCTCTTTTACACAATTCCAAGATAACCCAACAAGGGTTTCTTAATAGGCATGAGATACAAAAAGTATATACTGCAAATTTGTTACTGAATCACACTTTCTGACTGAATCTATACATAAATAGGGCTCAGAAAATAAATAAATGGTTGTAGCTCCTCCTTACTAGCTCTCCGGATGAAAGGTTGATCCCTCCACTAGGAAACTAGCTCACAATCAGGGGTTTTGACCCCTCCACTGCAACACCATGAAAAATAACGCAATTCCTCAAGGAGACTATGTTGTAGCTATAGGTGACTTCTTGACCCAATGTCTGATGGTGGAAATAAAGCCTATGATACCCCTCTCATATTTCTTCAACAAGTCCTCCATGAAAGAGTGTGGAATTCCCGCATGAGAATACCCTTGCACTAAACAGTGCAACAAACCCAGCTAAACAGCTGAAGCATGTAATAAGTCATAAGACTCAAACATAAACAATATTATTCCTCTCCCATATGATTTCCATTCCCTCCATTATATACTTGATGAGCTTACTCACCATGGGTCCCATCCATTTATGAGGTTTCTTCCATGCAAAGACTCCTCCTCCAAAATTACGTTGTCTCGACTAGCTCCACTCTCTCATTTACATTTTGATTTGGTAAAATTTGACTTAGTCTCCATGTATGGTTTCCTTTCACACCCAAGGTGACTTTATTCTGACTATCTAAACTGATCCATATTCATACTGGGTTGTCTCTATTGATAATTCACTCCCTCCATACCAACACTGTTGACTTGGTAAAACTTAACCTTGTCCCCATGCATTAGCCTTGTTCACATATGAGGGTGCTTAATCCAGTTATGAAGATGATCCCTTTTCACATGAAAAGTGGTTTTATTACTAATAAAGATATTTTTGGGTCTCCCTTCCCACTTATTCATCAAGCAAGAAGGAAAAATTAGATTTTAATATTCCAATTAGTTGCATGCTAATTTAGGAATATTACAGATAACAAGTGCAACCTCTGTATGCCCTTCCAACTTGCAGGTATTATACCAATTAAATGATTATGGCCCAAGTTCAGGTGCAATAAGCTACTCTGGCAGACTCATAATCATTTCAAGCTCAATCACCTGTTGATTCTACCTACAAGACACTACGGAGTGATTGCACTTCCTACTTCTACTATGAAGATTCAAGACTTTATGATCCTATTCCTAAATGGCTAGACGAGTGAAGGAACATATTTCATATTCTTTCATTTACTAAAGTGAGAGAAACATTGTCAAAGTACAAGGTTGGTTCCTAGATCTAGTTTATATAGGGCTTTTACCGAGCTCTCTTAGGAAGGATAGGTTGTTTGATTGCCGAAGTGAGTGTTTAAGTCAAAGTTCCCTCAGTTAAGGCCCTTTGTAGAAACTTATTTAGAAGTCCTCCTTCTAGATGAAGCATAAGTAAAGAAAGTGATTGAAGGGAAGCTCTGACTATGAACACCACTTCTATAGAAATTAGGGCGGGTATGTTACAGGATATGGAACTGTATTTACTACTGATATCTTTACAACGAGATCTACTACTTCCACTACTGTTTATTAGTCAATGAGGTCAACTACCTAGGTGGCACTATAAACCCCTTGTCCCTAGCTATAGAAATCAAAGCAACGCCTTTCATAATTCCATCCATATAATTCTTGTTTCGCTCAAGGCTGCAGGGAAGCATTCACTGAAGCCATCCTTGCTTGCCTCACGTGCAAGGCACCGAACTCTCCAATTTTTGGTGGGTGCCTTACTTGTACTGGGCTTACTAGGTGAACATCTCTTCTATAATCATCTTTTGTGAACATGAAGAACTTCTTTTTTATCTGGTAATATTGGACGGGGGTTGAACAAGTATCCATTGATGTGTTCCTTCATTTCCAAATGAAGCTAGAACAGTTCCTGTGAGGTAGTTATCTGAGAGATACAATACCGAAAGGTTTTTCAATAACCCAATCTCAGGAGGGATTTTTCCTTCCAATAATTTGTTTCAATAGCTACATAATTCAATCTAGATAAATTGGCCAATACTGCTGGTAAAGATGGCAGGATAATGAAAGAAGATGTTTTGAAATATGTAAATGATAAAGAGAGCTTATGGGATGAAATCTCTCCCATTGCTGAAGCCACTAGATCCTTAGAGGCCAAGGTTATGCAATCAAGATCAGAAGTAGACTTATCCCTTCTAAAATCAACAAGACAACAAATCCTTGAAGATAAAAGTATTCCCATTGGGGGATTCCAGCGTGCTATGGTGAAATCTATGAGCATTGCAACCAAAGTTCCTCACTTCCATTATTTGTAAGAAATTAATGTTGATGTTATATCCCTCGCTTACAACGCACGTTTACATATGGATTTCTACCGCTATATGGAGCTGTTATGATATTTTCTTTTCGAAGCACTTCTACATTAGGTGAAGTTAACTCCACGTTCTCTAACATTGGTGTCCCCTCCAACATCACTTTTCACATTGGAAATTGGGACAGAGATATATCCTCAACATAATACATCCCTGGGGTCCCCGAGGTAAATGGTATTTCAACAGTGGAATATTTATAGAGAATTTATTCTTTCACAACTATATATAAGCAGAACAATGTCATTTTAACAGGGTCGGGGTCTTTACAAGTCATCTCACAACTTTTACACTCAATCTGAAGAAAAATGTTTCCGCAAAATAACTTTCTATCAAGTGTGTTATAATGTTTTATGATACTCGTCCTCTTTATTTTATCTTCTGATTTTTATTGTGTATGGAAACTTTATATCAGGTGTGTTATAATGTTTTATGATACTTATCCTCTTTTCTTTATCTTCTGATTTTTATTGTGTATGGTTCTATGGAGAAACACATATGTCCTGAAAAATACAGATTCTGGATGGCACTTCAAATTTCCATTTATACTGTTGTTTGAGTAAAAATTTTCATCAATAGCCCTTCACAAGATGGTGTTTTTCATTTGTTTTCTATATTTATTTGTCTACATTTTATTTTGTGTAATATTTGATCAAAAATTGTTTTAGAATATTGTTCTGTTTTCTCTAGTCCAGTTTTTTTGACAAAGGTATCTCACTGGTGAAATTTAATAATTCTTTATCTATATTAATTTTGTGGTCTAAATTTCATAGATATTCACAATTTTTTGTCACTTCTTTGAGGTTCTTTCCATGTTTTCTATTGCAAGTAATTTTTAAAATGTTTGAATGAAAATTTCTAGGATACAATTTAAGTAATTCATATTGATCATTTTAGAACAAAATAGAAAAAAATTGTGGTTGTGGGTTTGGGGATGTTGTTTTTAAAAATTGGGTGAAATGGTATTTTGAGGGTGATCTGCTACTTATAAAATACTTCGAAAAATTGAAATCGACAAGACATAACATCAAATGTAGAATATTATGATTATCACAACATTATGTTTATAAACATGTTCCAACTTGCTTTCAAGAGTTGAACCACCTTAATTTCTTTTAATAATTCAACTAGGAGGTGTTACTTGTGTTCCTCTAAGTTTCTGGAATGCAGTAATGAAAGAGCATGTGGAGACAAACCCCAAATTTTAGGGACATTAAATGATATGTAAAAATAAATATACATCTAATTGTATTTGATAATGGAAGGAAACATAGGTTAACCTCATGGATTTTCATCTCCATAACCTTGGATACCCAATTTGCATATTTGAAATGTCCCTCATTAAAAGTAAAATGGTTTGCATCACATTTCACTATTTAGGGGACATTGCAAATTTTTCACTTAAAGTTTCATTGTCATGGAAGCGTGGGAATCATGCCCCAAACCTTTGTGAGTGTTTCACTTTGTAAAATTGGGTTGTACTCAACATTGGATCAATGTTATGAGTGTTCATGATGCCTTGTAAGAGGGATTTTCCTATTATGGGGGGCTTAAAATCTTGTGACAAGGATTTGTCACAAGTGGTGACATCCCCATAATCAAGATTCATTATAGGGGTTGATAGCCCTATATCAAGGATTTGTTACTTCAGTCGGCATGGTTCTAATAAGGAACTAGGGATGTCCCTATATTAATATCCATATGGAACCCTATATCTATAAAATGGTCGACTTCATCATAGTACGAGCACTTTCACACTCATTAAATGATTTGAGACAACTCAGGTATTCTCTATATGGTCCCAAAGCCTTCCACGAGTGGCCACTAATATTTGGCAAAGATTTTTTTGTAGAAATTTATGTTCCCTTGGTAATTTAGTGCCCCCAATAAATACTTTTACACCAATATTTTCATGGTATTTAAACAAAACATTGCCTTGGACAAATAGCTTGACTTGCAAATTCCCTAGTGGGACAAATTACAAGAACAAGAATAGGCGACCTTTTATGATCTTGGAGGGATGGTGACTTCACTTTCACCTCAATAGCAGAAAGCATAAATGATAATGCCTTGCTGGTGCAAGTTTAGCCTTGGCCAAAACGTCCTTTCCTTTGAGAATAGATGGAAGAGTTGCTTCTTGCACAATGGTCATACACTCATATCCCATTGTGTTGGTTGCCTTGAGTGTCAATGGTGAGATTTTCTGCTAGGCAAATCTTGATTGGCTCAAATAATTAGCATCCCCAGTAACCTTCACACTACTTGTTTTTTGATCTGCTTTTTCAATAGGACTCAACATTGTTTGCTTGTGGCCCATAGGCTTCACTGAATCAAATTCATCATCTTCATCTTCATCTTTAGACTCATCTTCGTCATCAATGATCTTTAGTGCTTGGATACCATAGGATTTAGAGCCTCTTTTGCTCAACAAGTCACCTTCTCCTCGGTTGCCTCTTGCAGAGACCCCATTACCTCTAGAAGTTCTAGAGAATCCATAATTATCATTATTTCTACCATGCTTTAGCTAACCAAACATAGATATACCCTGCTTATTAAACTATTTATCCATATCCACTTCCTCTTCAACCGAGCTTTGAATTGGGCCTGCCTTCTATTACTACTTATTTTCTTAAAATCCTTTGTTTTGGGGAAGTTTTGCAGAGACGACGAGGTTTCTTTCTCCTAGTCATCTTCAGATCTGCAACCTTCATGACTTCTTGCACGACCATCACTCTTCCAAGATTGCCGAATTTCAATTTCTATGTACAGAGGTGAACCACACAATGTTTCTACTATCCTTTGGGTTTGTAGGGTCCTTGATTCTGTAATATTCAATATCGCATTCTTGTCATTTGTTGAAAGGATAATTCTATGGTTTTGATTCCCTATGTATAAGATTTTTTTCACATAGAAATTTTAGTCCAATAACAAGTTGGATCATTATTTGTCTCACAACAACTTTTGAAACCCTTTCATAGTGTTGAATATATGCAACGAAATCACCACTAGACATAAAATTTATTACTATGCACAAATTTGGTGGCCTTATGCAAGCACCAATAAACTGGATTATTTTTTTAGGCCATAATTTCCTCGAATTGAACAACTCTTGGACTATTGAAAAATGTGTTGCAGTACACAATGAAGTCTTCATGACTGAACATGTTGTTGTGGTTAACATTGTAGAAGCTGCTTTGAACAATTAACACTCCTTATTTCTTGTAGTGTTGTTGTTGTGTGAAATAACTGTCAAATTAATTCACCAATATTTATGTATCAATCTGGGCTCGTAAAAACGAGTTGTACTGCACTCTCAAGATTTAGCTCTTAGAGTCGAAGTTTGCACGATTCCTTATGCTATTTAATTCAAGAATGGAGGCACGCAAAAACATCGATAAACACACATCTTGAAAATAAGTCAATTCATAACAAATACTAGTTGGAAATCTTTGTTCTATCTATCTAAATATGGAATCAAAACCATTACTAATCAACAGCAATAATGACTCACTGCTTCAAGAGAAATCTAAAAAAAACCCTAATTCTGCTTTTCAGAGGTCACACTTTGAAAGAAATTTATAATCTGAGTGAACCGATAAATGATCTCACACTCACACAGAAAACTTGTAATTACAAAGGGTATCTCGAATTATTGCAAATATCAACACTCCATGGCAGTTTCACTATACTAGGGTTAAGTGGGAAAGTGCAGTATCACACTGGTTCGAATATCAATTTCTCACACAGACTCCAGTCATGACAGCCTTCAATCCTCCATACCTAACCGACCTGTTTATGTATATATATATCACCTACTCTTGGCAATTTTAATTCCTACTTTGCAAACCAAATTACATCAGACTCAAGCTATCAGAGTGTGCAACTGTTCTCTAGGTATTAGTTTCGAATTACAATTTTCCAATTGTGCTTAGGTAAGATTACTTAGGCTTCTATTATGATAGACATTCTGCAATAAGACAATGTCATGAATTCAATCAACACATAACACAGCAAGGTATAAAACAGAGACAAAGACGAATTTAACTCTTGAATTTCACAGTTGACATTATCATGGGTAATTATATAATCATTCCCTGGGATTTTCAAGAAGGTTTCAATTTTCAATGAATGATCAGGTTACAAGAGTTAATTCTTCCATCACTCTGGTGGATTGAAATTGTGAAGCCTAACACACTAATTCAAACATCATTCCAAGCTAGCTAAAACTTTATCTTCAAAGAAATACAGGCTTTCACTAAGGAATCTCACTAATTTAACTTGACCCTACTTTCATGCAAACAGGGCAAACTGCAAATACTGATTTCAACATGCCAAAGGAATGGGAAAATCTTTCTACTCAAACTATTCTATGCATCATCCATTTTCTTCCACCTAATCAACACACTATCTCCTCGTAACTTACCAGATAAGACTAAAAAGGGACATTCAACTATCACTCTGTAATGAATCTAACTCCACACTCCTCTTTTTGGAATAAGCCAAACTCTAAGGTAAAAATATTCTACCTCTGGCACCCAAGCGCATCTGTTTCAAGCAAAATGATATCTATCTATTACAATGATTGAACTATGGTCTTCAAGCTACGCACATAGAAATGGTTTATAGATTACTTAAGGCGTAGGGTTATTCAACACACATCACAATGAACCATTGAATCTGAGTTGCAACTTGAGCGATAATTTTCTACTGGAATCGTTTTATCAATGCAGATCCCAATGAAATTTTCTCACCAAATGATCGAATCAAATGTATACCATCAAGTTTTGTTCACACAAAAATACATTCGGCAGTTCATTTGTTTAGGGGGAGGACAAATTGTTTTCTCAACTCTGTTTCTAGAAATGCTCAAGTCATAACGAAGCACAAGTGAAACGCAATCCCTATGGAAGAAATCAAACATACCTCAGTGATAATCACAGGGTTTTTCTTAAGAGGACACTCCAATCTGATCCTGGAGACCTAGAATTGTTCTGCTATGGCGATGTGAAACCCATACTGACATCGATTTCCAAAATCAAACAACTTATGCTAACATTAACTTCCAAAAGCAAAACGAAGAGGCACTCAAGCATCCTGCAATTACGAATTTGAAATAACGATATTTGAGAAAACAAACAGACATCAAATCCAAACCAAATTGTAATCCAATTTACTTTGCATTCAGCGGGATCTTGGGGATGTTGGAAAATGCAAATCGAACACACATCAAATATCACACTAATTAATTCCAATCACCCAAATTCTGGACGCTTCAATAAATGCAAATCAGCAACATGAATCGAGTTTCAGACCTACTTAACTCTATGATGGAAAGCATTGAATCTTCGAACTTCAGCACCGGAGGACTATGCCAAAAAAAAATCAATTTTCTTAATAAACTACTCTGCAATTCAAGTTTTCAAAATTCTAGCAATGTGAATTAAATCAACACAAATCGATCTGTAAAATAATTAACGCTGCAAATAATAATTTAACCACACAGTGCCTATGAATTACCTCTAACTACTCTACTGAACTGAACCGGCTGTGGTGGGTCCTTACCACACCTGAGAAAGCACTGATTATAAACTAATTCACACCTACAACAATCTGCTTTAGAAACTCATCACACCTACGATAATATTCAAGCAATCAAGAACACACCGTAATTTTAAATCGATTTCTGCTTTCGAACACCAGAGCACAACGTAAATGGACAACTGAAAGATGTGTTATATTAACCTTCTCATCAAAATGTGAGTCTCTGCCTTTATATGCATGCTTACATCATAAATTTAGTAACATTTTCATGACATAGCAAGCGTTGGAGTCCAGAGATCTGGAATCCACGAAATTGGCACTTCCTAATCTAAATTACACTAACAGTTTCTATTACAACTGATTGCAGCTATATAGATAAAAAAAAATCCTCTTTGAATCAATTGAACTCCACTATGCTTTAGAATGGCCAGCTAGCCCTCCACCAGTTTTGACTATGCCAAAGTGCTAGAAGGACATTGAATTGCTAAGCTGGGGGCTTGAGCTGGAGCTTCCCATGTTGGCACATCCATTATAGGCTATCTGAAAAGACATAAATTCCTCCAAGTCGATAGAGCTAATCCACAAATTCTGCAATATATCCATTGTTCTGCCCATAGTGATAAGTTGAAAAATATCATATTACAAAAAAATGCCTAATACTAGCTATAAAATAGTGGAAACAACTCTACTTATACTGCTTTTACCTTTAACTGTGGTTGATGAAGGTCTGGCCATTTTAGGGACTTAGGAGAGGAAAAGAGGGTTGATAGGTGTCAAAATTAGGCCAAAAAGGGGCTAAGGAGGTGATGAAAAATAGACAAAAAGCAGCCCCAAAATCTCCCCCACACTTGAGCTGACGCATGTCCTCATGCCTCCAAGTCATCATTGTCCAAAAAATTAGTTTCTTGGGCCAAATTCTCCAGACTCTTCATGAATGAAGTTGAGCATTTTTGAACTGTGTAGCCAGTCTTCTAGCACTTGTCCTTCTCCCTAAATTAGTTTTTAATTTATATATATATATATGTTGGACAACTGATATCTGGGACTGTTGGGGATGACCTTCATCTAGCATGTGGGCCATACCCTGCGTTGGAAAAGGACCTTGCTGTTATGGGCTTATGGAAGCAGGGTGAGGGGTAAAAGTATGTATATCTTGGGCAATATTATATGGGATATGAAACTGATGGGAAGATGAGGGTGATGAAGGAAATTGGGGAGAAGATGAGGGAGAGGGAGTAGCAAAATACGGGGATGAGGTGCAAGGGAACGTGGTGCACAGTTCATTTGTACCATAGATAATTTATGATCATGCTGTAGCTTCTGGACAGCAGATTGCCCGGTGAATATTTTGGTCCAGCAGTGAATGTCCAGGTACAAAGATGACAAATCCAGGGTAACTGAACCATGGAACTGGTTATTGTGTAGGATAGAACATAGAACCTCCAATTTCTATGACAAAGTGCCACCCAGTTTTGTGAGGTGGCGCTGGAACCTGTACACCATCTCATGGATTTTAACCAGGCCTGAGATGATAACTGCCTGGGGCATTTTTGTTTAGGGAGCTTGAAATGTCCTGAAAGAAGGCTCCGGGGGGGTTTCTTTTCCGTAAACATTCCAGTGGGCCTAGAAAATAATAATTCAATGCCCATTGGATCCCTAAGCTACCACCACCTTATTGTTTTATCTATCCTAAGGTATTTCCTACTCGGGGCATTCATATTTAGGGAGTCTGAGTTGCCCATAGAAGACTCCAGTGGGTTTCTTTTCTATAGATATTTCCTTGGGCCCGGAAAAGAATAATTCTATGCCCAAGGAATCCCTAAACTTCCACTGGTCCATAAATTTAACGAGCTTGGATCAGTTGGTGCTCAAGAGCTTCATTTTTCGAGAGTTTGAAGACATCTAAAGAAGACTCCAACTGTTCCTTTTCCATAAGTAATCTGGCAGGCCTGGATAAAGGAATAAACCCACTCCTGCAGAATTTCTCCTTTATTCTACATGGACTATGGGGAGAACCACCTGTAGATATGGAAATTTACAGTCCACTGGTTAATCTATATAAATAAATAAATCAATATATATATGTGTGTGTGTGTGTGTGTGTGTGTGTGTGTGTGTATGTAAAAATAGATAAGAAAAATCAATCAACCGATCCAGCAAGAGGCTAGTCATTTCCATGAACCAGCTCTAGTCCTGGATCCTTCTGAATATCCTGTAAAAACAAATCATGTGAGAGGGGTTTATGATAAACTTTTAGCTTATGGCCATTCACTACAAAGGAAGTTTGCTCATAATCAATGGTTTTAATACGTACTGACCCGTTATCAAAGACTTCAACTACTTCATAGGGTCCCAACCAATGAGTAGAAAACTTACCCTTGAAGCATTTGAACTTACTGTCGTACAACAGAGCCCAGTCGCCTGCATGGAAGACTTTCTTTTTGATGAACTTATCATGCCATCTATCTCTTTGATCTTGTACCAGCAATGTTTTGTGGTATGCGTCCTGTCAGATCTCATCAAGCTCGTTTAGTTGCATCAATCTTTGTTCTTGTGCTTTAGTCAGATTCATTCCCAATTGGGCGGCCATCCTGAATGTCTTCACTTGGGACTTGATGGGAAAAAGTACCTGTTTCCCATATACTAGCTCGTACGGGGTGTGTCCCGTCACATTTCTCTAAGTAATCCTGTAAGCCCATAAGGCTTCCAACAACTTGTCTGCCCAGTCCTTATGGTGCAGTTGAACAGTTTTCGTGAGGATGGACTCCAAGACTTTATTTGTGGACTCTACTTGCCCATTAGCTTGAGGGTGGTTAGGAGTATATCTACGATGTTTAATCTGATATTGTTCAGTGAGTGCCTTGACCAATTTTGATGTGAATTGCTTACCTTGGTCTGTGAAAATCTCGCGTGGTACACTGAATCTTGTGAAAATGTCTTCAAACAAAAAATCCACTACTGCCTTCTCCGTGGCAGCGTACAATGCTTTCACTTCCACCCACTTGGTGACGTAATCGGTGCATACCAAAATGTATTTATTTTTCTTCGACATAGGGGAGATGGGCCGTACAAAATCCAACGCCCACTTCTCGAATGGTTCAATGGCTATCTGGGTTTGAAGAGGCATTTTGTCAGAGGAAACTATCCTTCCCATCTGCTGGCAGGCATCACAGCTAAAGATAAATTTCTTGGCATCTTTAAAGAGCGAGGGCCAATAATACCCTGTACGGAGAACTTTGTACGTGGTTCGGTTGTTGGCAAAATGCCCCCTGCAAGGCTCGTTGTGGGAGGCTCTCAAGACATTGTACATTTCATCTTCCCGCACACACCGCCTCATGATCAGGTCTGGTCTTGTGTAAAAAAAATCTCCCTCGATCCAGGAATAATTAGCACTGCATTGTACAATGTTATGTTTTTCTCTGGCAGACATGCTCTACGGTAATTTCCCTGATACCAAATAGTTTGCAATATCAGCGAACCAAGGAGTGATGGCAGAAAATGTGAATAGTGCTTCGTCTGAGAATTCATAAGGTACAGGAGTTGCCATGCTTCCCTGTCCAATATTCAAATGAGACAAAAATTCAGCTGCTAGTTATCCCTTCCAGGCCTATCGATTAAAATTATATTAAATTCTTGCAAAAGCAACAGCCATCTAGTTATTCTACCATTTGTAATTGGTTTATTCATTAAAAACCTAATGGCAGAATGATCGGTATGGACAAAAGTCTCATAACCGGTAATGTAATGTCTAAACTTCCGAATGGCATACACAACTGCTAACAATTCTTTCTTAGTGACTGTATAATTTAATTCAGCGGGGGAAATATTTTTGCTAATAAAATCGATAGCATAAGGATAGCGATCTTCCCTTTGTCCCAAAATTGCTCCTAGTGCAGTGTCTGAAGCGTCGGTACATATGTGAAATGGCAGGGACCAGTTTGGTCCTCTCAACACCGGAGCGGTAGACAATCTGTCTTTTAGTATCTGAAAGGCCTGTTGACAGTTGACATTCCATACAAAGTCAGCATCCTTAGTTAATAACTTAAATAATGGTGCTCCAATATTAGTAAAATTTTCGATAAAACGACGATAATAACCTGCATGGCCCATAAAACTTCTTACCTCTTTTTGCGAACTAGGAATGCGAATACATGAGATTACCTCAATTTTTGTCGGATTAACTTTAATTCCTTCTAATGACACATGATGACCCAGAACGATTCCCTTTGTTTGCATCATTCTGCACTTGTCACTGCTAAGGGCCAGGTTTTCTTCTTGACAATGAATCAACACTTCTTCTAAATTGGCCAAAGCTTGACCGAAATCATCTCCATAGATTGTGAAGTCATCCATGTAGACTTCTACACAGTCATGGACCAAATCGGAGAAAATGGCGAGTACAGCTCTTTGAAACATAGCTGGGGCATTACAAAGACCAAAAGGGAGGACTCTATATGCATAGGTGCCCCAAGGGCATGTAAATGTGGTCTTTTCCTGATC
Organism: Pinus albicaulis; assembly: GCA_034641835.2. NCBI lineage: Eukaryota > Viridiplantae > Streptophyta > Pinopsida > Pinales > Pinaceae > Pinus > Pinus albicaulis. The sequence goes on along the minus strand of CM076575.1, from coordinate 1,687,565,176 downwards.
TTCTTCACATATCTAGATTTGATTATATCCACTGTACCCATCTAGAAAAGAGAAGTATTTCTTACCTGAGAGTGTGTCAAGTACCTAATCGATGAAGGGCAGAGGAAAGTAGTCGCGCAATGTGGCCTTGTTTAGTTCTCTGTAGTCAATGCAGATACGCCACTTGCCGTTCTTTTTCGGCACCACCACCAAAGGTGACACCCATCTACTGTCTCAAATAGGATAGATGAAGCCCACAGCTAGGACTTTCTGGAGCTCTTCCTTGACAATCTCTTTCAATGCTGGGTTCATTCGTCTTTGTGGCTGTCGGATGGGTCTCATCTCTTCGTTAGTGTAAATGTGATGGATGCAGGTGTCTAGATGGATGCCTCGCATGTCAAGGTAATCCCAAGAAAATGCTCCAGATTGCTCACGAATCATATCCATAAATTGTTGCTTTTGTTCCATGGTCAATTCGGCATCGATGTGTAATGTTCTTCCTTCAGTGATTTCCACAGGCTCTGTGGTGAGTTCATGGTTCTCCTCTATTGTGGCAAAAGATGCGAACACGGCTGGATGGCAGGCTTCCTGGAACTCATCACTAAAAACATGATGGTAACCATTAAAAGAAATCATATAATCAATACAAGAACTGTGAGATAAAAACTAGTGCAAGATATGTTAATCGGACTATTCCTGGAGACCTCTAGACTGTTCTAATGTCAGCAAAGGAAACATACAGTATTCATCTCCATAGGGGCTCTCGAGCCATAATGGTACTTCTGCAGCTGTCTAAGCAGGGGGGGAAATAGACAACGCTTGGCTAGTGGAACCATTGGAAATGATCGTTTCTCCATTTCTGCACCCTATGACGGCATCAGTAGTTGCCAACCAAGGCATCCCAGAACTACAGGATGTCCAAGTCTCGAAGTTTTTGGAGAAATGACGATAAAATCTATAGGGTATTGCTAGGAAGCTATAGTGACCACTACGTCTTCTAGGGTTCCTATTGGTTTGATGACGGATTTTTCTGCCATTTCTAGAATGATGGGGGTGGGTTTAAGCCTTGGAAAATACAAAGATGTCATAGTCTCATATGTCATGGCATTTATTGCCGCCCCTAAGTCTACAAGTGTGTTTGGTAGAAGTACTCTGTTTATTTCAATGGTGACAATGGGATTCCTCGGGTCCTAATACTTTGCAAGCAAGTCAGAAATCATGGTGGACATTTGGCTCATGATTTTTATGCTCTGGTTCTTATTCCCTTTCCTACCTGGCTTCTTGATGTAGAGATCCTTGAAAATTTTGGTGTAAATAGGGATGTCTCTGATAGCTTGCAAGAGTGGAATTTTAATGTAGACATTCCTTAATTCATCTTCTAGGTTATATTCCAAAGGAGTCTCTTCCTTCTTTACAAGGAGTCTTTCTGGGTAGGGTGGTTCATTTGATTCTTCTTCTTGTATTTGTTTTTGTTTTTCATTTTTCATATGGTTTTCGGATGATGTGGATGGGACCTCCTCCTCTATGACAACAATCGATTTCCCGTTATTAACTGTTTTCCCTGATCGTAACTGAATTTCGTTCATGGGGATGGAAGTGATCATGTATGTAGGGAAAGGCTGGATGTTTATGTTCTATGCAGGTTGAGGTGGTCTATTATGGTTTGGGTTAGGTATGGGTTGCGCAGGCAATAATGTAGGGCGAGGTGGGTTTGGAGGTGCCTGCGAATATGATGATGGGTCAGATGGTGCAGGTAAAAGTTGATGAAAGGGAGGGGATGGCAGCAATGGTTGTTGATAGGTGTGAGGGTTATACCCTAGCTGATAGGATTGCATGGTTGGGTTGTACCCTTGATAGGTGTGAGGATTATACCCTTGCTGATAGGTCGAGGTGCTTGGCATATTTAGGTAGGGTGCATAAAACTGGCTCTGTGGCTGATAAGGGTTTTCCCTCCAGTTCTGGTTCCATGGGGTGTTTTGAGTTTGAGGAGTAGCCCAAGGATGATATGCTAGCTGGAATTTCTAGGGTTGAGTTTGACTATATCCTTGGGGACTAGGTTTTGGGAACATGTTCTAATTGGGGCCTCTCCAAAAGGGCTTTTTACATACTTGCGATGGATCATTTGTTTCAGCATTCCCTTTATGGATGGCCTGCAGACCGGGAAGAGATGAGAATTTACCAGTAGCATGTTCTAAGGCGCAAATTCCACAAACCTCAATATTTTTGATGGGACACTCTCTTTCCACATGATTTTTCCTACATCTGGGACAAAAGATTACCATAGCAGCCCTTTTGTCTTCTTGTTTCTTCTTATGTTTCATTGTGTCGAGTTGGTTTCCAATGGTGTTTAAGATGTCAGTTTTAAAGTCTTCCAGCAGGTTCCCTAGTTCAATCCTAGTGACAGCAATAGAAGCAGGTTTCTAGTGTCTAGGTGCAGTGTGTCGGAGACTATCACGCAACTTCCTGCCTACTTTAGCCTGGCTTCTAGAATAGGTTCGACAAAGTTCGGCTATTTCAACAAAACACTTTTTGTAAATGTCCCCACCACTTAAGAGGTTTAGATTCTTGATGCATTCATCTCTTAATCCCTTTAGAAAGATTATTTTGACTGTTTTTTCCTCTAGATGGGCTCCTTGGGATTTGTGAAAATGATAAAGGAAGCGCTCAAGATATTCTTCCAGGCTTTCATCATCTAGTTGTTGCATTCTTAGAATATCATTGAGGTCTCTAGTTTTTCAGAAATCCTGGTATTTCTTAAGGAATATAGATTTCATGTCATTTTAATACATACATAAACTGGGGGGGGGGGGGGGGGTGAACCAGTTTAATACATACATAAGCTTTTCAAAATATTCACCAAATTTATTTACAGCTTAATTTATAAACAATCTTAAAATGTTGCAGCCAATATTAAATTAATGTGACACCACACTTATGTTGAGAGCAGCAACCAATTAAGAAGATTGAAAGAATCACATCAACACATAAGAAACACACACAGAGACAGCAGATGTAAGTGGAAACCCATAAAGGGAGAAAACCACATCTTATTATTGTTGTGATGCAAAGGCAAGCTCCAACTCCCTCTCACCACTGTCAGCACCAACCCACAGAGGCTCCAACCCCTGGGCCACCATTAACCCATTACCTATCAAGTTAAGCAACTTGATAGGGAAGCTCCAACTTCCTCAATTTATCAAACTGAATTTTTGCTGATTTACCTCAGATATCAGCTCTGTTCTGTAGCTTCTCTTTCTGCTCTTCTTTTCTTAATCTTCTCTGCCTCACTCTTCTGTACTCTGCCTTCTCTATATTTACTCTCTCTAACTTCACTTTGCATATCAAGATGATATTATTTATAGATTTCCTCACATGAATGTTTGTATTCTACTTGGAATTCGAAATGGACAGTCATGTCTCTTTGCCTTCTGCCTTCTCACTCCTTTTATCTGCTTATTCAGAAAATATAACTGTAGGTATCAATTTAACATTACAGTGGGAATTTTGTTTTTCCTCCGGAGACTTGCCAATGCATCACAAACAACAAAACAATTAAAACATTTACATTCGAATTACAATGTGAACTCCAGCTCAACTCATTTAGTCTTTTGAATCGCTACGCATTTGTCTTTTCTTTGGCTGTCATTGTCTTTTCTGTGACTGTGTTTTATCTCCTTTCAGCTCTGTTTTCTTTTCTTTCCTCTGTGGGGGTGTAATTGCTGCATACGTGTAACTGAGCCTTTTAAATATATAAAATGTAATTGCTGACTTTTAAATCAGGGAAATTCCAACCCTTTTCATGCCACGAGTGTCTTGTTGATGTGGCGAGTTCCGCAGGCTGGAACATACATATATCACAATTGTTGTATATTAATAATCGCCCTCCCGTTAAGCTGAGGCATATACATACAACCCACGGACCACGCGGCACATCTTTAATACCACCGCAACAATGTTATATATATATATATAACAGCACCCTTTCATTTATTTTAATGCCTCTTCTAATAATTTTCTCTCGCAACCTTATTATATATCAATGAAAATATCCCGGCGTCGAATATATATATATATATATATATATATATATATATATATATATATACGATCAACCTTATCATATATCCCTCGGTGATAAATATTTAAACTATATTGTATTTAATCCATTACACAAGTTAATATGTCTTCGCCGTTATACATAAGTTCTTTTATACCCTGTCGGGCCTTATACTAAATTAATAACCCAAATTCATTACGTATATTTCTGTCGGGCCCGCAATGCCATCAACCGCCAATCGAATGCACACACCATACTTGACTTATCGTCCATGCGCCTTAATTAAACCTCGTGCAAGTCCTGCGATTTCCCACCGTTGGATAGCCTTCGCCCAGATTAACGGATCTTATACATTTCGCTGGGCGTCTTCCACCGATCCTTAATGCGCGAAATTTTTCTTCAATCAAAACCGCTTGGGACACGCGGCCAATTTCTAATGGAATCGCTGCGATTCCACAAATACCACTCTCCGTATAATGGTGGTGCGGAATGGCAGGGTGGTTTTCGGCAATCCACGTTCATTGTGTCACGGTTCCACCTCTCCAGGTTTTGTTCTTTGTTTACCTGCGATGCGATTGGGAACTGTTATTTGCCGATGTGATTATGTTAACTCCCCCAGCGATTTCCGATTGTGATTGATCGCAATCGCAACTTTGAGTTGCAAGACTTATCAATTGCGGTTTATAGACCCATCGGGTCCGGATTCTCATCGCAATCGCAATTTCCTGTGGGTTACATATTACGTTGCTCTTGTGATCTCCGATTGCGATTGGGGAGGGGTCCCACTTTACATTACGTGCTCCGCTTAAATATATTAATGTATATGCCTTAACTATTGTTTATATGATGTGCTTCACACATATATATAACAGATAAATATGTATACATTGCCAATGGGTCATGTGATTCCTGGAATAATATTTGTTTTATATTATATGTATAACGCCGGTTGGAGTTTGTGATTCCTGGAATTTTATAACGGCTCTCTGCCTCTGTCTCTTCCTCTGCTGCTTCTGTCACTCTGCCTCTGTCTCTACCTTCCGATAACGGTTCTTCACTGTGCTTCTATGATTGTTACATTTTGACATTCTTCTTGCTGCCTCTATTGCTTTCACTGTGCTTCTTTTGCCTTCCTCTGCTTCAGCGCTGCCTTCTTTGCCTGTTTCTGCTTCAGCGCTACCTCCTTTTCCATCAATGACAATATTTCCAACAACCTCAATATTTTTGATGGGACACTCTCTTTCCATATGCTTTTTCCTACATCTGGGACAAAATATTACCATAGCAGCCCTTTTGTCTTCTTGTTTCTTCTTATGTTTCATTGTGTCGAGCTAGTTTCCAATGGTGTTTAAGATGTCAGTTTTAAAGTTTTCCAGAAGGTTCCCTAGTTCAACCCTAGTGACACCAATAGAAGCAGGGTTCTAGTGTCTAGGTGCAGTGTGTCGGAGACTATCACGCAACTTCCTGCCTACTTTAGCCTGGCTTCTAGAATAGGTTCGACAAAGTTCGGCTATTTCAGCAAAACACTTTTTGTAAATGTCCCCACCACTTAAGAGGTTTAGAGTCTCGATGCATTCATCTCTTAATCCCTTTAGAAAGACTATTTTGACCGTTTTTTCCTCTAGATGGGCTCCTCGGGATTTGTGAAAATGATAAAGAAAGCGCTCAAGATATTCTTCCAGGCTTTCATCATCTAGTTGTTGCATTCTTAGAATATCATTGAGGTCTCTAGTTTTGCAGAAATCCTGGTATTTCTTAAGGAATATAGATTTCATGTCATCCCAAGTGTATATGGTGTTTTCCCCTAAGCTCATAAACCATCAAAGTGTGGCATCTTTTAGGGTGGCTAGGAACAATTTCAGTTTGTGTGCATCATCGTAGTAATTATGGCTTCTGCATAGAATATCAAATTTGAAAAGAAAAGCATCAGGATCCTTGGAGGACTTACCATAAAAGAGCAGCAAGGAAGTCATTGGAATTCTCTTCATTGTGATGTTTCTGGTGATGTCAAGGATAGGAAACCCGAAGGTAGTTTCTTCATCATCGTCGTCCGATCCCCCTCGTGGTCCATCAGTGTTTTCTCCCCTTCGGCCATTCTTGTTTCCTCCAAAGAAAGTTGGTCCTTCCTCTTCTTCATGATTCCCCTCGTTATTTTTGTTCTCATCATTTTTTGCCATATTGGTGCTGATGTTGGTGGAAAAAGAGCCAATGGACAGCCTTACTTCTTCTTGGCTTGCAAGTTCTGCTTCCAAAATTTCCTTTCCACTAGTACTCCCTTTTTCATGTTTAGTACCTGCGTAATGATCAACAGGGTTAGTTAATGTTGTTTTTACCGAACCAAAAATTTCAGGAAATTGAGAACTAGAAATAAATCTACCTTTATTATCCCTAGGTCTACTTCTACGCATAAGGAAATAAGAATAAAGTTGAGAACAAACAGTAATCAGTCAGACTTTGGAGCAACCCCACAAAAGTGGATGCATGGCTCTTCACTCATGTCTTACCGTACTCTCTCTGCCCTCTGACAACCCTGCAAGACCTCTAAAACTTCAGACAATAATGATTACCTGAATCTTGGAATTATAGCTTCTCCGACCATGGCACCAAAATGTTGTGTGAAATAATTGTCGAATTAATTCACCAATATGTATGTATCAATCTGGGCTCGTAAACACGAGTTGTACTACACTCTCAAGATTTAGCTCTTAGAGTTGAAGTTTGCACGATTCCTTATGTTGTTTAATTCAAGAATGGAGGTACGCAAAAACATCGATAAACACCCATCTTGAAAATAAATCAATTCATAGCAAATCCTAGTTGGAAATCTGTGTTCTATCTATCTAAATCTGGAATCAAAACCATTGCTAATCAACAACAATAATGACTCACTGCTTCAAGAGAAATCTAAAAAAAGCACTAATTTTGCTTTTCAGAGGTCACACTTTGAAAGGAATTTCTAATCTGAGTGAACCGATAAATGATCTCACACTCACACAACAAACTTGTAATTACAAAGGGTATCTCGAGTTATTTCTAATATCAACACTCCATGGCAGTTTCACTATACTAAGGTTAAGTGGGAAAGTGCAGTATCACACTAGTTCGGATATCAATTTCTCACACAGACTCTAGTCATGACAGCCTTTAATCCTCCATACCTAACCGACCTGTTTATGTATATATATATATATATATATATATATATATATATATATATATATATCACTTACTCTTGGCAATTTTAATTTCTACTTTTCAAACCAAATTACATCAGACTCAAGCTATCAGAGTGTGCAACTGTTCTTTGGGTATCAGTTTCGAATTAAAATTTTCCAATTGCGCTTGGGTAAGATTACTTAGGCTTCTATTATGATAGACATTTTGAAATAAGACAATGTCATGAATTTAATCAACACATATCACAGCAAGGTATAAAACAAAGACAAAGACGAATTTAACTCTTGAATTTCACAGTTGACATTATCATGGGAAATTATATAATCATTCCCTGGGATTTGCAAGAAGGTTTCAATTTTCAATGAATGATCAGGTTGCAAGAGTTAATTCTTCCGTCACTCTGGTGGATTGAAATTGTGAAGCCTAACACACTAATTCAAACATCAGTCCAAGCTAGCTAAAACTCTATCTTCAAAGAAATACAGGCTTTCACTAAGGAATCTCACTAATTTAACTTGACCCTACTTTCATGCAAACAGGGAAAACTGCAAATACTGATTTCAACATGCCAAAAGGAATGGGAAAATCTCTCTACTCAAACTATTCTATGCATCATCCATTTTCTTCCACCTAATCAACACACTATCTCCTTCTAACTTGCCAGATAAGACTAAAAAGGGACCTTCAGCTATCACTCTGCAATGAATCTAACTCCACACTCCTCTTTTTGGAATAAGCCAAACTCTAAGGTAACAAAATTATACCTTTGCCACCCAAGTGCATCTGTTTCAAGCAAAATGATATCTATCTATTACAGTGATTGAACTATGGTCTTCAAGCTACGCACATAGAAATGGTTTGCAGATTACTTAAGACATAGGGTTGTTAGGGTCCCGTGATTTGGCCGATTGGCTAGCCAAATGACGATGTAACATCAAACCAAGCTTTGGAGCCCAAGGACCTAGCCTTCCTGGACTCAGAGAGGGCTCTCTCTATATGTGTAAAACATGTCGGTGTGTTTACTTGCGATGTTCTGATATTAGGCTAGTTATGAAGTGTGTTTTTGGTTTTTTTTTAGTTTTTAAGTTTGTGAGGGATGAAACTGATCAAATACATAAACTGGATGACAAGATGTAGATAAATTGGGCTATGGGGTCAAACAGATCAAGGAAGATATGAAGTGATGATGTAAAGCTGCTGTAGGGCCGATTTGATTCACAGTAGAAGGGATCTCTGGGAAAAATGGATTAAATGAACAATAAGTTGGTGAAAGACAAGGGATTTCAAGTGCAAACTAGTTAATAGCAGACATAAACATGTAAATAGCAAGCCATTAATCATGCTAGGAATACTATAAGCTAATCAATACATAAGAAATCAAACATTCCAGCCATACATAGAGGTATAAGACCCTCTAACTTCGGGAAAAGGCTATCAGACTTTGGGGAAAACACATGAGACAAACTAACAACTCATAAACTATGCCGGAACGCTTAAACATAGTCTCTAAGTCATTGGGCACTTGGACAAATAAGTTTTCATAGTTTTAGGCAAAGGGCTAGATCGGGACTAGGCCTCCTTGGTTCAACAAAATGATCAACAAATCAGTCAAAGAGAAAGTTTTATGAACAGAACTATGGGCAGCTGATAGGTAGGTAGGGAAAACCATACATCCTACTCAACATACATGGAACTGATGAATAAAACTTAGCAACAATACCTTAGGTTACTAAAGAGCAGCTAAGAATTCTTTAGCATAACTAAGGGAGAAGAAAAACATCAAGCTATGAAGATTCAGGGATTTTGAGGTGCCTCCATGGGCATGTCTCAAAATCAATCTTTACTGATCTATAGCAGCAAGAAAAATGAAATATGAGTGAAAACTAGAAGACAAAACACATTAAGAAGCACTATACCATTCTACCATGTCAAGGAATCCATCAACAAGCCTTCAACCTTCCTCAAAAGCATCCAAGAGGCAATCCAAACATCATAACTCAAGTGTATTCTTCAAAGCTCATATGACCAATGCATTAATTCTTCTCTCAAGTTCAGCCTCTGATTTACAATGAGAACCACGGGATAAATAGGCTTGAGGGAGGAAAACCTCATGGAGCAACTAGCTATCCCATTGGCCAAGTCAAAATATCTAAACTTGTCCTTGAGGCTTTGCAAAGCCCAAGACACAAAATATCCCATAAAATATCTAAAAACTGCTAAAAACAGAAATTATATTGACTTTACATGATTTCCCAATGATAAAAATAGCTTAACGCACATTTGGGAAAAGCAGATTTTTGGAGTTCAAAAATTACAAAAATACTTCATATTTATGCCTGAAAAAGGTCCCCTGACTTGCTGGATGCAAATGGAAGCCTTCCCGATGTCAAAATGAGGCTCATGATGGCTCGTTGGAAAGCTCTCTGTGTCTTCTTTCCAATGCAAGTGGAATCACCTCAATCTGATCTCTGAAAGTCCCTCAAAACTGTATCTGTGTGCAAAAACCCAGAAAATAGCAGGCTGCTGATATGGCGGGCAGAACGTGCAAAATGAGGTTGTTTTTCGCCAATTTGAGGGGGCGAATGATCTTCAAATGCCCTAAAAATCGCTGGAGACCTGCTCATGGAATTATGGAATCCATTGGTATCACCCTCCTCCTTTGACGACTCATCAAACTGAAATGGCGCATTTATGAGTTTTTGGCCAAAAACCCAAAAAATGCCAAAAAACAAAAAGTTTTCGAAACAGGCCCAAAATTGGCATGCATGACCCTCAAAGGTCCATAGAGACATTCTCCGAAGCTGAAGCCAAAATATCGAGGGCTGATGTGCTTTTTGCTTCTTTCCGTGCTAGGCGCCTCTCCTTCAATTTCTTCAATTTTTCTTGTGCCACCTTCAATTTGCGCCTGGCGAATTGGTTTAGCTTCTGAAAGTGAAGAGTTCTCTTTCTCTGTAGCTCAAGATCCCTGTTTGCCTTCTCAAGCTTGGTCTCCAAATGCTGGTTAGCCCTCTCAAGCCAAGCTTCCTCGTTTTCCTCAATTTCCCGCTCAAAGAGGGTAGTGAGAGGAAAAGCTTCGAATTGAGCTTGTTCTTCAGCTTTCTGTTTCTCCAAGGCTCTCCTAAGCCCGATGGTTCTAGGCCTCTTTCGCCTAGGTTGGTCCTCTTCCTCTTCATCATCAAATTCGCCAATGAGCTCTTCAATTCTTACTTGCGCCTTTTCTGCCTCCTTTTTATACTTGATCGCCCTTGCCTCATGAATGGCTGCATGATACTTCATTTGTTTGTTTTCAACCTCCAAGAAATGGTTGAAATTCCTTGCCCTTTGAAGATCTTCTTGTAACACCTCAATTTTCCCTTCTTTGTGAATGAGGAGGCTTTCAAGGATGCGTGCCTCATTATCACTGTCATCGCTTGGGATAGGGATGACAGCTGATTTACCTCCATGCTTGGCACTTCCTCCAACTGCACCTTTGCCTTTGAAGGCCAATCTAGCGCTCTTTCTCCTTGGCAAGCTAGAAGTTGTCTTTTTGGGCAATTTCCTCTTTTTAGGAACAATTTTGGTCACTGTCAAGGAGGCAGCTTCAGCTTGCTGTCCTCCCTCAACATCCTGTCCAGCTTGTGGCTCAAAAGATGTCAAATTGTTTCCTCAGTCAACTCCGCTGCCTCAACCCACTTGTCGTCATTGCCTTCTTCCCGTACTTAGAGCTCATCAACCTCTAGTCAGCCTAATCGATTTCCAAATCAGTCGTCCTCAAAAACTGTCATTGTCATTTTGAATATCCTCCTTTTTCCCCGTGCTCATCGCTCCTTCTCTCAAAGCGACTTGGTCGCCCAAAGGGTCATCTCGAGTTTTTTTAGGTAGGCCTACTAGATAAAGGAACTGGGCGATGGACAGGCTGAGTAGGAGACACATGAACAGGAGGGACAGTGGCGAAATCGGCATGGCTAATGAATGAATCCCATGAAACCCCTTTCTTCTCCAGCTGGTGTAAGAAGATGATTTTGATCAAGGAATGGTGAAAGAGAGAAGGGATTTGCCGAGGTGGAGCTTTCTTTTGGACAGTAGCTGCCATTTTCTCTATGCTTTTGGACAAAAAGTATGGAAGGTTTAATTGCCTGCTTCTAGTAAAATGCATCAACAAGCAAACATGATAGGCAAATATTTGGCTAAACCTCCCTTCACAAGTGAAATATCTCATTATGGCTTTCATCAGCGGAGCATAACTGTCAAGAAGATAGGAGAAAGGGAAAATAGCAGTGATGGTCTCCCTATGTTCAGGCTTGATGAAAGGTTTATAATCCTCCATATCAAGATGCGCTTGTTTAAACCACTTTTCACCATGATACAGGATCTTGGTAGCCTTGGATACATACCTTGGGGAGATTTTGAAGTCAAGACCTGCTAACTGGAAGTGTTTGTCTTTGAATCTCAAAGCGCACAAATGTGTAAGTGGCGAGAAACTCTTGACTTCTTCTATCCTCTGACAGAAATCAAGACAACCTACTTCATGGAAATTGAAAAGCACTGATGGGTGAGCATTGATTTCTTCTATGGAGATAGGCTCATATCTCTTATGTTGTCCGCCTTTGTGATCTCGTTTTGGAGGCATTCTGACTTGAAACAGGCTTTGGAAGAGGCACACAGCCTTCAATGTATGAAAAATGCTCTGCTGGATTGAAACTGGCCACTACACTGCTTGGATAGTTATGGACCCTGTGATTTTGAATAAAATGCAACAATGTTTCTTGGAATAAGCTACCTCTGCACTTATTAACAACAGTCCTTCAAATCTGGATACACTTCAGCTATGTAACCTGCTTAACAATGGTACCATGTGTAAAAGATGGGGTAGCTGCTTCGTAGATTCCCTGTGCACATTTTTGAACAATCACCCCTCTTGTGACTTTTTTAGAGGCCAGCCTACATTGTTATTTGTGCTTTCAAACAAAACTTGAATATGAAAACCCTGCTCTTTAGGTCATTCACCTTGAAGAATACCTCTGTCAACAGATTTCTGTAGAGACCATACAGTGGAAGGAAAGGAGACCCTTTGGTTATGTGAAAAATTAGCCCATAGTGTTAAGGAAAACACCTTTCACTTGTGACCTTTGAGAAGTCAATCACCACCTTTATACCTCTGCCTTTGATGTCAAAATCCAACATTAACAACCTCTGTCTTTCACTATGCTGTTTACCTTTGAAAATCTCTGTCAACAAGTCTTCAACATGATACAATATGGTTTCTAGGAAAGGCAGACTCAAATTGGATGTATAACCAATGCACAGTGGTTTTTAGGAAATATACTCTCTGTTTGTGAGTTTAAGAGATCAACATAATACCTACACCTCTGTTTTAATATCAAATGCAATCACCAAGCACTCTGCCCTTTAGACAGTGGCCATTTTCACTTGTGAAGTTTTGAGAAATCCAACACCACTTTGGTACCTCTGCCTTTAATGTCAAAATCTAACCATCAACAATCTCTGCTCCTCAGTGTACTGTGTACTTCTGGCTTCAAATGTTAAACTTGATCATCAACAACCGTGCCTTCTAGAAAATGGCCTTATTTCACCCTCAGAATTCCTCTGTCAACAAATCTTCAGAATGATATAATACAGTGTAAGGAAGAAACAGACCTAGCTTGGGTGAAAAATCAGTGCATAGTGGTTTTTAGAAAACACCCTCTTTTGCTTGTGAGTTTAAGAGAGCCACCCAAATACCTGTACCCCTGTTTCCAATATTAATTTCAAACACTAACAACTCTGTTCTTCAGAAAAAAGGCCCCTTTCCTTTGTGAAGTTTTAAGAGAACAAAAATTGCTTTTGTACTTCTGCCTCCAGAGTTAAAAACACATCAATGAAATCTGCCCTTCAATGTAACATTTACCCTTAGAGCCTCTTTGTCAATCAGCTTTTCAACATGATAATGAGGTGAAGAAAGAGGGAAAACCTAGGTTAACAATACACAGTGCTTTATGAGGGACACTTTTTCTCGTGAAGTTTTAAGAAATCAAACAGCACTTGTATACCTCTGCCTTCAAAGTTTAGATTTGACCACCAACAAACCTTGCCCTCTAGAAAAATGGCCCTATCCACCCTTAGAAACTCTCTGTCAACAATTTACAGTAGTGAAATATAGTGAAATAGGGGGGGCAGTTTGCTACAAAGGTGTGCTTGTGAGATAGGCAACAGTCACTCTGTTCTTGAAACCTATGCTGTTAATAAATACAAGATTTGAAAACGACACAAATTGGTTCCCAACCATAAAAACCCCGTATTATCACAATGTAATTACCTCATCTCACTGTGTAGGAAATCTGCTTTTGTTTTTAGCAAAAATGGCAAGGTCCGGGGTTTTCAAACATTTTTGTCACTTATCAACACCTTGCAATCGATGGGAGTTCATAAAAATACCTCGAATTTGATGGATGCTCGCTTGAAAGGATGCAAGAAACCCTGGATAGCTTGGAAAAGTCGCGCGGCAACCTCTGGAGAAAACCCGTCGCGCAAAAGGAACGTGTCGGGTCGGCCTGTCGTGTGGTCGGGCGGTCACCTACAGGCACGTCGCGCCCACCTACAGGCACGTCGCGCCGGTGTTGAAAGCCTTTGTAAAATGATGCCCAGGCACGTCGCGCCTAAATCCAGGCACGTCGCGTGGCCCTAACCGGTGCAGAAAACTTCAATTTGCTTTGAAAAACGTTGTGATCCTTGGGAGCTGCGGAAGTTGGCTTTGAATTTCGTCAATGGCCTTCGTACTCCTCTATTTCATTCTTTTGACACTCCTTCAACGGCTACATTCATTGTTTATTTAAAAAAACAAAAACAAAAATAAAGACCCCATGGCTATCTTTGAACACAGTGAAGTTTTTCGTTCAAACAATGGCATTTCTTTGCTTTGAGAGTTAAAGTCTTTATTTGCGCTCTTAGTTTCTTTATCACTCCAAATATTTAAACTTTGCCGGTCCTATTTGGACTTGATGATATCTCTGCCCTTCTTAAATGATACAAAACTGTGTTTGCATCAAGTTGCTTTTTAAACAGTGATAGTTCATCAAATTTGCTTTGCCTATTCATGAAGTTACATACCTGTTCTCATAAGAGAGACATTTCAAAACCTCGACTCTGTCCCTCTTTTTGACACTTTAGGTGACAATGTTAACCAAAGAAAAGGTCATTCAAAATCTGTCAAAGGCATTTGAAAGATGTTTTATCACTTAACAGGAGATCACCGGTGCCCTTGCAATTAGTTTAACAATCTCGGTTCTTAGGTGATTTACAGGTTTCCTTCTGGACTGTAAGTGCCTTCTACTAGCTGTTTCTTTTTATAACATAATTCTCTGCTTTACAACTCACTATGCCACATCCCTGCCACTGTTTATTTAATACTGTATCTTTGTGCTAAGTCTACCCTCTGGAATGATGACAACTGTGTTTGTTTTTAAAACATATAAACAGTGGTGATTCATCACAACCAACTTCTTCTGCCTATTCATAAGATTGAATACCGCTCGCCTCCTCCATCTGAAAAGACAAGCTTGTGCAATATGAAAACAGGACTCTTTGATACATAGTCATTATTTTGCTCTGATCATTGTGTTACCTCTTTTTGCCCAAAGAACCATTTCATAACTGAACTATGTTCACTGTTTTCCTCTCTTGGCGATGTTTAGCAAGGAAGGGCTATTCATAATGCACCAAAACGTTTGAAAGCTGTAAACACCATTTCTTGAAAGGCGCTTCATGGGCCCTTTGGTATATGATATTGTTTTGTTGCTTGACCTTTCCTCAAGGAGACAATCTTCTTTTTGGTATCAGTGGCACACATATATTCAATATTGTCTCTTTCCTACTGTAGGTATAGCCTGACAGATAGTTCTTTGAAATAGGAGTACCAATACCTTTACATTATCAGCACTATCATTCATCTGTGTAATGACCTTGATTTAGTCTTTGGTATCCTTCCACCGCTTTCTTATATCAATCAGTTTCAGCAACCTGCAGTAGCTTTGGCCCTCTACTCATGCATGGAGGAGGCTCTTCATCAGATAAGGTGTCCGGAGACTTTTTGACCACTATGTTCGACACAGCCTTTCTCTGAATGTGGTGGTAAGAAAACTTCTTGAAAAACACCAATCTTAGCATCTTTTCTTGCAAGTATCACTGTTTTTTAGAAGAAAACTCTAGCTACAGTGATACTTGTTCGACACAGCCTTTCTCTGAATGTGGTGGTAAGAAAACTTCTTGAAAAACACCAATCTTAGCATCTTTACTTGCAAGCATCAATGTGTTTTTAGAAGAAAACCCTAGCCACAGTGACACTGTTCTAAAGGTGACTGAGAAATTTATCATTTGGATTGTTTATCTCATGACCTGTTACTTGACAAAAACTCTTTGTGACTATGAAGGTCAGTGTATTTGAAAAAGCTAAGGGCTTTCTTTCTGCCTGTGTAATGGCATTGGTTAACAGCATCTATTCCATTTGATCTTGAACAAAACAGGCTTCTTATGATTTGGATGTTTACTGATGACAGACCCTTCTAAAGTTCAACAATTCATATGATTTGCAAGTTTGAAATAAGCTCCTTTATCAGGCCAAACTCCCTTTTCCTTTGAGTTTATCATATTTCCACTACATTCCTGTTATGATCATTAGCCATATTCATAAAACCTGGAGTCCTTGTTTCATTTGTTTCAGCTCAAGACAAACCTGGATCTTTGCCACCTTCTGAGTCAACACTGGCCTGCGCCCTCTGCTTATGGATGAAGGAGGCGCCCTAACCCTCTTCTTGTAATGAAGGAGGTTCTGGGCCTTGACAATTTACCATTTTGCTGAGACAGTGGCGACCCTTTCTTACTGTGATTTTCATGCTGGAAAGAGCTGTAAGGTCCTGATGAGTGACTTTTGTTTTGCAGCTTCATCTCAAGCTCACAATACATTTAGAAGCAGCTGTTCCTCTAACTGTAGATCAAGCATTTCCTCCTGAGATGAAGTTATATTTCCTGCCTTTGTAGAAACCATAGAACACTGTGAAAAACCTACTAGTCAGCTTGAGATTGGGCTTTATGCAGTGCTGAGACCTAAGGAATATGAGTGGCGCGACTTAAGGCTGTTTTTCAATTTCATTTGCAAAGTAAGGGATCAGTCATGGTAGGTCTGCTGCAGATGAAGGCTTTTTGGCTTTTTGATGATTGCCAAAGGTGAGATGTCCTAAAACGCCACTTCCTAACATAGGGGAGACCTTTGAAACAGATGTGGATTCGCCTTTTAAGGCTGATGGGCAGGTCAATAAGGCTGAGGCTAGATAGGATTGTGATATGAGGTTTTTCATGTTGTCAGGGGTGGACTGAATAGGTAGAAAGGCGAAAAAAGTTTTGGGAGGGTTTTCTGGATGACATATTGACATAAGGAAATCAGTTTCTAGAAAACTCAGCTGAAGATATAGTCATCACTAACATGTAAAAAATACTGATGGCTAACAGTGGCTCCATTTGCGGAGGGCAGCTCCTCGTCAGGAGGTGTCCAGAATTCAGATTTTTGGATTATGAAGACCAGTGCCTTATCCATTGGTGCAAAATTTACCCTTCTCTTGATGTTATTTCTGAAAAGTGTCAGCATGTTTAACATCAATGATACTTCTACCTACCCCACTATCTTTCCTAACATTTTTTCTTCTTTTTGGCGCATTTGAACTAGCAGCCTTTTGACAATGCATATTTTTCTTTTTGCAAAATGAAACTATCTATTTCTACTCTTATATCTGCCGGGAGTTCAGATTAAGCTGATGAACTCCTTCATTTCTCTACCTAAAACTAGATCGACTGTCAAGATTAAGCAGTTTGACATGATTTCATTCTCTAATCTACAACATGAAATTCAAAAATGATCAAATCAGGATTAGGCAGTCTGATTTGTCATGCATTTGCGGCATAAAAGACAAGCTGCACACAAATGTTATTTGCAACAAAAGGAAACTAGAGAAGCGGGGTTAAGATGTACAATGTTTTTTCATCCCTCGCTTCTCTCTTTGGTTCTGTTTTAGGCATGTGGAACCAGAATCTCTCCCTAATCTAAGCTCTGTGATAAGTCAATCTTACACAATGTTGACTATCTTGGCACTCACTAACTTATCAACAAATAAATTTAAACATGCTCAGCTATGATTAGGCTAGATAGTTGAACAAGACATTGAAGTACTAGTAGCGGCATTTAGACTTGCTCGCTTTCTGAAAGACTATTTTTTGGAACATGGGGCCTTTGTTCTATCTTCACTTGCCCTCTTTTCTGCTTTTTACTGTTTTTGACTTTCCTATCTTTTACTGTTTTTGATTTTTCTATTTTTTCAATATTTCAAACAATGGTATGCATAATAACTGAACATGTTTTAAACTCAAAAATCTTGGAAATGACGGAATTTCAGCATCTTATCCTCGTAAGGATCTCCTCTCACCCTTGGCCCACTTAACTCTTGAAAAGAAAAATTTGGGAAATTTTCTCTCTCTAACATGACATAGGGATTCATGCAAGAATCTCTAAACAGCCCAGTATCCTCCCTCTGTACCTCTTTGAATATCTGATTTCCACTCCTTTCCTTACTGTATGCTTTCTTCAGGTAATGTATGTACTCTTGATAATTCTTGAAATAGATAGTGACATCATCAAGGTATGCAACAACACAGAAATTTAAAACTGGGAACATGGCCTTTATGAACAGATTTCTGATATTGGGTGGTTTAGCAATTTTGAACTTGAAATCAGATTTACCTCCCGCAAACTGGAAAAAATCTTTAAGTTGTTTACTTTGCAAAGGAATCTGATGATTATGATCTGAAAGATGATCTTGCAAGAATACATGATTAGAAACATTTTCAATTGGTGAATCATGATCTTGAGTAGAAAAAACCTGATTTTTGTTATATGGAGATGCAGTATTATTCCTAAAATCAAAGCAAATTCTATGGCCACTAGTTTTCTCTTTGATCATTTCAGTTTGTCTTAGTTTACTGTGTTTGTTTCTGTTAAAGTTGTTCTTTGGGGAAAAGGTAGTGATACAATGTTTTCCCTTGTTTTTCCTGTAGAAACTAGTATTTTGCATGAGATTCCTGATTTTAGCCTTTCTAAGTTCTTCATGAAAAGACAAAATATGAGCCAATTTCAGAAGTTCAGGTATGCCGGGATTATAACTGTCATCCTTGCTCATAAAAAGTTTATTTGGCATTTTCTCAAGATGTTGAGCTACTGAGGTTATAGTCAAAGTTTTATTTGCAGTAGGAGGGTCACATGATGGTAAATCTTTGAGGTATGGTAGAAACATTAAACTCCCTTTCTCCCGAGTTCCAAATAGGTTTATGATGTGAAGGTCTTCTAAAGCTTTTACCCGGAAGAAATTTCCACAAGTTACTGCTGGCGTTTGATTAAAGCTAGAGCAATTTGCTTGGTAGTACATGAGAGTTTGTGCTTCTTGCTCTAATCCTACTTGGGAGAGGGGAAACTTACTTTCTTCAAGACACAGCTGTTCATGGTCATGGTAGTTTTGAGTGTCCAGTTCATCATAAGGTACCAGGGACAACTGATGTGGCGAATCTAAGTCTATGTCAGCTTCTTCTGACTCTTTCTCCATGTTTACATCAATATGCATAATGAAAGAGTTTAAGTCGGAGCGCAAGGAACACATTGGAATGTTATCTGGCCTATCTTGGCTGCTAATCATGTATTTCATGTGTGATTCGCGGTAGAGTATCTTGTTCTGACCAAACACAGGAATGGTGGCATATGACATGTCCAGTTGAATATTCCCTTGGAGTTTGGCTCCCCAAGATCTAGATAGAAGCATCCCATACTTGGGAGGAATGTCTGCCACTACTATATCCATGATTAGATGTTTCGCGGGTATTTGGGCAAGACTAAAGCAAAGGTCTTTGATCAAACCCAGGCATTGGACTCTGCTTGAATCAAATGAATACAAGTCTTTGTATGGTCTTGTGATTTCCAAGCCTAATCTTTCCATTACTACCTTCGGCATAAGATTATGAGATGCGCCGGAGTCTAGCATGGCATTGTGGAGGATTTGGTCGTGAATGTTTAGGCTAATGTAAAATGGAAGAGTAGCTCCTTCTTGAAATTTTCCCTCTACCTTTGGACCAAACAATACTTCAGGAATGTCATCAGTGAGATTAACAGTGTTTGCATCATTTCCTAGATTTAATACCTTTAGTACTTGGGATTTATAAGAGTTTTGGGCAATGAGTTCGGTAAGAGGCATGGTGATTTTGATTTTAGCGATTTCGCCTTCAAAGCTAAAAGGCACTTGAAGTTTAGATATGTTTGTTTCAGCTTTTTCAGCTGAGACCTTGTCTATGTTATGAGCTTGTTGGCCTTGTTTAGGGATTTTGTTTGCCATAGTTGTTTTGGTGACCTTTGTAGAAGTATCAGGAGTATATGAGAGAGGACTAGTTTGGGTAACTTTAGCTTGGCTTTGATCAGCCTTTTCAACCTTGATTTTGTCACTGCTTGATGCTTTTTTGAGGATGGTATCTGGAGCTTTAGCAGTATCAGAGTTACCCTTTTTGACATTATCTTGGTTTCTTTTGCTTCTAAGGTCATATTGCCTGTGGGCTTCTTCAATAGCATTTTGAAACTCTATGGCAGGGTCATCAAGATCCTCATAATTCGTCTCATCTTGATTAGGCGAAAAGAAGGCTTTTTCTTCTTCGGTGAGGTACACCTCACCTTCATTGTCAGACCCTATGAGGTTTAAATGATGTTCATCAAGAGGTTCTGAGTCCCTATCATCTTCTTCTACATAGTTTTCATTGAATGGTGGCCTGATCTGTTGGTCATTATCCCTTGGTCTGTTTTGGGGCTGCTCCCTCCTAAAGTTTTGGTTTCGGTTTCTGATTGGAGGGTTTGGCTGGTTGTCCCTAACAGGAGCTTTTTCATTGATCTTTTCCCACATTTTGGCCATGGATTTGACTAAGTCATCTATTCTGGGATCTAGGGAAGGTGATGAAGTGGAGACCTCATCTCTATATGTGACTTTTCTTTCTGATCTAGTTCTAGCTCTTTTTTCAGCTAGGTTGGCATCTGCTTTTATGGCTATTTGTTGCATTTCCTCCAAGGTAGGGGGATCCTTATCTCTCAGATGATATGTCATGTCCGGATCAAAACCCTCAGGAAATTTTTCCAAAGCTAAACCAAGTGGAGGTTTGAAATGAGGCGGAAGGGAGTTATATACACTGTTGAACCTAGTACAGTAAGCTTGGACACTTTCCCCATTTTCCCGTTTTAGGCTGTTATATTCTGACAGGATTTGAATGGGGTTTCTTCGGATTTCCCACATGTTTCTGAAAATTTGATGTAGTTCTGGGATATCATGGATACTGTTTGGAGCTAAGCTTTTGAACCATGCTTTGGGTTCACCACCAAGACTTTGGGCAAATATTCTCATTCGGACAGTCTCGTCTTGTACCTCTAGGTATTCATAAGCATCAGTCATTCTACTAATATGCTGTTGAGGTGTGGTGGTATCTTCTCCAGTAAAGTGTGGGATTTTGTCTTGATATTTGTTTGGGAGAGGAGCTAAAGGGGGTGGTAACACCAAAGGTGTGTACCATGCAGCCATGACTGGAGCTAATGGATGATGTGCAAGATGAGGGCTAGTAGGCTGAAATGCAGTGGTATGAACAGTGGTGGTTTGACCAGGTGTGGCGGATGAACTTGGACTAGTGATCTGGTTTTGAGCAGATCTGGGATGATAAGAGCCAAACTGATAGAGAAGCTGGAAATCAGGAGGAGTGGTGGGTGAAGCTTCTCTAATAGGACTCTGTGGTGGGTTTAGGGTTTCAAGATCGTCAAAGTTAATCTTACTATATGATTTGCTTCTGGGAAGAACTTGTGATGGCTCTAGCTCAAAAGGTGAATATAGTAAGATAGTGCGATGTTTAGGTACAGATCTTGCTCTACGGATGGATTTACCAGTAGCTAGATGGTCAGTTTCAGAAGCTTGCCACAGAATCTTTTCTGGGTCATCTACTATGATAGGGGGATTTGGGTCTGGATGGGCTCTGGTATTGATTCTTCGTGAAGCCAGGTTTTAGATCCAGGGTTTAGAGAGAATGATATTGGTGAATGTTTCTGGATGAGTGATTTTTCTAAAGTTATACTAAGGCGAAGGATGGTCAAAAGTAAAGGGATGGATTAGTGGAGTCGCCAGGTGGAACTGGGTTGTTTTTGTGAAGATAGCTATGGTCCACCACCAGTAACTAATCTGAGAATGTTTTTGGATTTTCTGAGTTTTATGTGCAGCCTATGGTTATTTAAAGTATCCTAGATTTGTTTCAACACTTTGCTAGGGTGATGAGAACAAAAAGAGTTTACTCTAAACAATGAATCTATGGACTGCTTGCTTGTTTATGGTACCTAAAGGACCAAAGAGTCTATAAGAGTTTGCTGGACTATTATGTACTCAATGTCTTACCATCTCCCGCTATGTTAGTGAGTGATGGGATAGGTCTATCGGATAGTAGCCTAGATTTTGGTGAAATAGTAAGGCTTACTAGAAGTTAGTGGAGTCGCCAGGTGGAAAATTAGTTGTTTTGAGGTATATTTGTATGGTCCACCACTAGTACTGAAAAAACCAATCTAAAAGAGTATTTTTGGGGTTTTTTGAGTTTTATGCGCTTATAAGGTTTGGAAAGGTTTTCTATAACTGACTCATCATTTTGCTAAGATGGTGAAGGAGCTATTTTCTACCTTTCAAACAATCTCTAAGTTTACTAAGCTTGATTGAGACTTCAGGAGTTACTAAGTTGTACTTAGATTGTCACTAACTCAGAAGGTCCTACTGTGAGTGTCACTATGTTAGTGAGCAGGGGGATAAGTCAATCAGATAGTATTCTCAAAGGTTTCTAAAGATGAGGGAAACTAAGCTTTTAATCACTCAGAGTCCCACCGTGATCGCCATTATGTTAGTGTGGCGATGAGGTGGATAAATCGGATGGTATTCTAAAATTTAGTAAGGTAGTAAGGCCTACTGGAGGCTAGTGTAGTCGCCAGGTGGATTTTTAGTTGTTTTGAGGTATATATGTATGGTCCACCACCAATACTATCAAAAACCAATCTAAGGGAGTTTTTTGTGGTTTTTTCTGAGTTTTATGTGCAGCCTAGGATGTAAGAGTGTTATAAACCTGATTCATCACTTTGCTAAGATGGTGAAACAGAGAGTTTACACTAAATGATTCTAGAGGCTGATGGTTTAAGTTAAAAGTCGAAGGACTAAGGAGCCTATAAAAGTTTGCTAGACTGTCATGTACTCAATGAGTCCCACCGTGATCGCCATTATGTTAGGGTCTCGTGATTTGGCCGATTGGCTAGCCAAATGACGATGTAACATCAAACCAAGCTTTGGAGCCCAAGGACCTAGCCTTCCTGGACTCAGAGAGGGCTCTCTCTATAAGTGCAAAAGATGTCGGTGTGTTTACTTGCGATGTTCTGATATTAGGCTAGTTATGAAGTGTGTTTTTGGTTTTTTTAGTTTTTTAGTTTGTGAGGGATGAAACTGATCAAATACATAAACTGGATAACAAGATGTAGATAAATTGGGCTATGGGGTCAAACAGGTCAAGGAAAGCTAATGAGGCGATGATGTAAAGCTGCTGTAGGGCCGATTTGATTCACAATAGAAGGGATCTCCGGGCAAAATGGATTAAATGAACAATAAGTTGGTGAAAAACAAGGGATTTCAAGTGCAAACTAGTTAATAGCAGACATAAACATGTAATAGCAAGCCATTGATCATGCTAGGAATAACTATAAGCTAATCAATACATAGAAATCAAACATTCCAGCCATACATAGAGGTATAAGACCCTCTAACTTCGGGAAATGGCTATCATACTTTGGGGAAAACACATGAGACAAACTAACAACTCATAAACTATGCCGAAACGCCTAAACATAGTCTCTAAGTCATTGGGTACTTGGACAAATAAGTTTTCATAGTTTTAGGCAAAGGGCTAGATCGGGACTAGGCCTCCTTGGTTCAACAAAATGATCAACAAATCAGTCAAAGAGAAAGTTTTATGGATAGAACTATGGGCAGCTGATAGGTAGGTAGGGAAAACCATACATCCTACTCAACATACATGGAACTGATGAATAAAACTTAGCAACAATACCTTAGGTTACTAAAGAGCAGCTAAGAATTCTTTAGCATAACTAAAAGAGAAGAAAACATCAAGCTATGAAGATTCAGGGATTTTGAGGTGCCTCCATGGGCATGTCTCAAAATCAATCTTTACTGATCTATAGCAGCAAGAAATATGAATTATGAGTGAAAACTAGAAGACAAAACACATTAAGAAGCACTATACCATTCTACCATGTCAAAGAATCCATCAACAAGCCTTCAACATTCCTCAAAAGCATCCAAGAGGCAGTCCAAAAATCATAACTCAAGTGTATTCTTCAAAGCTCATATGACCAATGCATTAATTATTCTCTCAAGTTCAGCCTCTGATTTACAATGAGAACCATGGGATAAATAGGCTAGAAGGAGGAAAACCTCATGGAGCAACTAGCTATCCCATTGGCCAAGTCAAAATATCTAAACTTGTCCTTGAGGCTTTGCAAAGCCCAAGGCACAAAATATCTAATAAAATATCTAAAAAACTGCTAAAAAAGGAAATTATATTGACTTTACATGATTTTCCCATGATAAAAATAGCCTAACGCACATTTGGGAAAAGCAGATTTTTGGAGTTCAAAAATTACAAAAATACTTCATATTTATGCCTGAAAAAGGTCCCCTGACTTGCTGAATGCGAATGGCAGCCTTCCTGATATCGAAATGAGGCTCATGATGGCTCGTTGGAAAGCTCTCTGTGTCTGCTTTCCAATGCAAGTGGAATCATCTCAATCTGATCTCTGAAAGTCTCTCAAAACTGTACCTGTGTGCAAAAACCCAGAAAATAGCAGGCTGCTGATAGGGCGGGCAGAATGTGCAAAATGAGGCTGTTTTTCGCCAATTTGGAGGGGCGAATGATCTTCAAATGCCCTGAAAATCGCTGGAGAGCTGCTCATGAAATTATGGGATCCATTGGTATCACCCTCCTCTCTTGACGACTCATCAAACTGAAATGGCGCATTTATGAGTTTTTGGCGAAAACCCCAAAAATGCCAAAAAACAAAAAGTTTTCGAAACAGGCCCAAAATTGGCATGCATGACCCTCAAGGGTCCATAGAAACATGCTTCGAAGCTGAAGCCAAAATATCGAGGGCTGATGTGCTTTTTGCTTCCTTCCGTGCTAGGCGCCTCTCCTTCAACTTCTTCAATTTTTCTTGAGCCACCTTCAATTTGCGCCTGGCAAATTGATTTAGCTTCTGAAAGTGAAGAGTCCTCTTTCTCTGTAGCTCAAGATCCCTGTTTGCCTTCTCAAGCTTTGTTTCCAAATGCTGGTTAGCCCTCTCAAGCCATGCTTCCTTGTTTTCCTCAATTTCCTGTTCAAAAAGGGCAGTGAGAGGAAAGGCTTCGAATTGAGCTTGTTCTTCTGCTCTCTGTTTCTCCAAGGCTCTTCTAAGCCCGATAGTCCTAGGCCTCTTTCGCCTAGGTTGGTCCTCTTCCTCTTCATCATCAAACTCGCCAATGAGCTCTTCAATTCTTACTTGCGCCTTTTCTGCCTCCTTTTTGTACTTGATCGCCCTTGCTTCATGGATAGCTACATGAAACTTCATTTGTTTGTTTTCAACCTCCAAGAAATGGTTGAAATTCCTCGCCCTTTGAAGATCTTCTTGTAACACCTCAATTTGCCCTTCTTTGTGAATGAGGAGGTTTTCAAGGATGCGGGCCTCATTATCACTGTCATTGCTTGGGATAGGGATGACAGCTGATTTACCTCCATGCTTGGCACTTTCTCCAACTGCACTTTTGCCTTTGAAGGCCAATCTAGCGCTTTTTCTCCTTGGCAAGCTAGAAGTTGTCTTTTTGGGCAATTTCCTCTTTTTAGGAACAGTTTTGGTCACTGTCAAGGAGGCAGCTTCAGCTTGTTGTCCTTCCTCAACATCTTGTCCAGCTTGTGGCTCAAAAGATGCTTCAATTGTTTGCTCAACCTGCTGCTCTTCAATCTCTGTCTGCTGCTGTTCCTCTTCCAACTCTGGCTGCTGCTCATCAACCTGCACTTGCTGCTGTTCATCAACCTCTAGCTGCTGTCCACTGATTTCCAACTGCTGCTGTCCCTCAAAATCTGGCTGCTGCTGTTCATCATCCTCCTTTTCTCCCTGTGGCTCACTGTCCTCTCCTTCTCCCTGTTTACTTGGCTGCCCAGTGGTCATCTTGAGTTTTTTTAGGGGTAGGCCTACTAGATAAAGGCACTGGGCGATGGACAGGCTGAGTAGGAGACACATGAACAGGAGGGACAGTGGCGAAATCGGCATGGCTAATGAATGAATCCCATGAAACCCCTTTCTTCTCCAGCTGGTGTAAGAAGATGATTTTGATCAAGGAATGGTGAAAGAGAGAAGGGATTTTTTGAGGTGGAGCTTTCTTTTGGACAGTAGCTGCCATTTTCTCTATGCTTTTGGAAAAAAAGTATGGAAGGTTTAATTGCCTGCTTCTAGTAAAATGCATCAACAAGCGAACATGATAGGCAAAAATTTGGCTAAACCTCCCTTCACAAGTGAAATATCTCCTTATGGCCTTCATTAGTGGAGCATAACTGTCAAGAAGATAGGAGAAAGGGAAAATAGCAGTGATGGTTTCTCTATGTTCCGGCTTGATGAAAGGTTTATAATCCTCCAGATCAAGATGCGCTTGCTTAAACCACTTTTCACCATGATACAGGATCTTGGTAGCCTTGGATACATACCTTGGGGAGATTTTGAAGTCAAGACCTGCTAACTGGAAGTGTTTGTCTTTGAATCTCAAAGCGCACAAATGTGTAAGTGGCGAGAAACTCTTGACTTCTTCTATCCTCTGACAGAAATCAAGACGGCCTACTTCATGGAAATTGAAAAGCACTGATGGGTGAGCATTGATTTCTTCTATGGAGATAGGCTCATATCTCTTATGTTGTCCGCCTTTGTGATCTCGTTTTGGAGGCATTCTGACTTTGAAACAAGCTTTGGAAGAGGCAAACTGCCTTCAATGTATGAAAAATGCTCTGCTGGATTTAAACTGGCCACTACACTGCTTGGACAGATATGGACCCTGTGATTTTGAATAAAATGCAACAATGTTATTGGAATAAGCCACCTCTGCACTTATTAATAAAAATCCTTCAAATCTGGATACACTTCAGCTATGTAAACTTCTCAATAGAAAACCATCAATAAAGATGAGACAATATGCTGTATAAATTTCCTGTATGTAGTATTAAGCAATCATTCCTCTTGGTGAGTCTGCTAGGGATCAACCAACACTGGTATTTGTGTTTTCAAAACAAAACTCCAATATAAAAAACCCTGCTCTTCAGGTCATTCATCTTGAAAAATACCTCTGTCAACAGATTTCTATAGGGATCATACAGTGGAAAGAAAGGAGACCTTTTGGTTAGGTGAAAAATTAGCCCACAGTGTTAAGGAAAACACCTTTCACTTGTGAAGTTTGAGAAGTTAATCACCACCTTTGTACCTCTGCCTTTGATGTCAAAATCTAACATCAACAACCTCTATCCTTCACTATGTTGTTTTACTTTTAAAAATCTTTGTCAACAAGTCTTCAACATGATACAATATGGTTTCTAGGAAAGGCAGACTCAAGTTGGATGTATAACCAATGCACAGTGGTTTTTAGGAAATATACTCTCTGCTTGTGAGTTTAAGAGATCAACATAATACCTGCACCTATGTTTTTTAATATTAAATGCAATCACCAAGCACTCTGCCCTTTAGAAAGTGGCCCTTTTCACTTGTGAAGTTTTGAGAAATCCAACACCACTTTGGTACCTCTGCTTTTAATGTAAAAATCTAACCATCAACAACCTCTGCTCCTTAGTGTACTGTGTACTTCTGGCTTCAAATGTTAAACTTGATCATCAACAACCGTGTCTTCTAGAAAATGGCCTTGTTTCACTCTCAGAATCCCTGTTAATAAATCTTCAATATGATACAAGGTAGTGTAAAAGAACAAGTAGACCTAGGTTGGGTGTAAAATCAGTGCACACAGTAGTTTAGACAATACACTCTTTTCTTGTGAGTTTTGAGATATACAACAATACACTCTATACCCCTGCCTCCAAGGTTTAACTTCTTATCAACAAACTCTGCCTTTTCAATGTGCTGTCATCTTTGGAAAATCTTTGTTAACAAATTCACAGTGGGAGAATATGGTGAATAAAAGGCAATCTGCTTAGGTAGTGTGCTGTTGTGGGGGACTATGAGGACAGTTTCTCCTTTTCAAAAACGGTCAAAGCCCTTTTAACCATGCACAGTTTCAAACCACGGCATACAGGTTCTAAACTTGATTTTTCGAGTTTTTCAAGGTAGGAGATGAAGTACCTTGTGAGTTTTTGAGAAGAAATCCCTTGGAGGGAGCTTGAAATGCACCGAAACCCTCCAACACTGGCACGGCAACCTTCGGAGAAAAACCCGTCGCGCAAAAGAAACGTGTCGGGTCGGCCTGTCGTGTGGTCGGGCGGCCTCCTACAGGCACGTCGCGCCCACCTACAGGCACGTCGCGCCGACGAAGAAAGCCTTTGTAAAATGCTGCCCAGGCACGTCGCGCCCAAATCCAGGCACGTCGC
This sequence comes from Pinus albicaulis, assembly GCA_034641835.2. Lineage (NCBI taxonomy): Eukaryota > Viridiplantae > Streptophyta > Pinopsida > Pinales > Pinaceae > Pinus > Pinus albicaulis. Next base: position 1,687,537,230 of record CM076575.1, on the reverse strand, counting down.
GCGGCCTTAACCAGTGCAGAAAACTTCAATTTTCTTGAAAAACGTTGTGATACTTGGGAGCTGCGGAAGTTTGCTTTGAATTTTGACAATGACTTACTTACTTTCCTATTCCACTCTTTAATTACACCTTCAACCTTATATCATTTTAAAATAAACATCCCAACGGTCATTTGAACATTGATTTTTAACTCTGTTTGTTTTTTCAAACAGTTGGTTCGTTATTTGAATATATATACCCGCCCTTTGATTCTGACCCCGAGCTCTGAACTTTGATCAATTAAGTCGACCAACTCCACCACTTCTGCTACGGTGTTTCAATACCACAGGTGATTTGTCACTTTGCTTTGACAACTCCTTCATCTTTTACCTATAGTGGGTTTTCAAATCTCTGTTTGTATGTGTAGTATACAGTACCCCATTTTCCCTCAACATAAAGGTTGTGCTTCTTCTTTTTAAACTATCCAACAATGATCACAGGCTGAAAGACCTTTGGAACACAGTGAATAATAACTTTAAAGGGGAAATCTTCTTGGTGAAAAAATTTTAAAAGGTCTTGTCTGCAGGTCTCTTTTCCATGCAGTTCTGTGCTAAATCTGCCCTTTGGAATGATAACAAGTGTGTTTGTTTTTAAAACATATAAATAGTGGTGATTCATCACAACCAACTTCTTCTGCCTATTCATAAGTTTGAATACCACTCGCCTCCTCCATCTGAAAAGACAAGCTTGTGCAATATGAAAAAAGGACTCTTTGATACATAGTCATTATTTTGCTCTGATCATTGTGTTACCTCTTTTTGCCCAAAGAACCATTTCATAACTGAACTATGTTCATTGTTTTCCTCTCTTGGCGATGTTTAGCAAGGAAGGGCTATTCATAATGCACCAAAACATTTGAAAGCTGTAAACACCATTTCTTGAAAGGCACTTCATGGGCCCTTTGGTATATGATTTTGTTTTGTTGCTTGACCTTTCCTCAAGGAGACAATCTTCTTTTTGGTATCAGTGGCGCACATATATTCAATATTGTCTCTTTCCTACTGTAGGTATAGCCTGACAGATAGTTCTTTGAAACAGGAGTACCAATACCTTTACAATATCAGCACTATCATTCATCTGTGTAATGACCTTGATTTAGTCTTTGGTATCCTTCCACTGCTTTCTTATATCAATCAGTTTTAGCAACCTGCAGTAGCTTTGGCTCTCTACTCATGCATGGAGGAGGCTCTTCATCAGATAAGGTGTCTAGAGACTTTTTGACCACTATGTTCGACACAGCCTTTTTCTGAATGTGGTGGTAAGTAAACCTCTTGAAAAACACCAATCTTAGCATCTTTACTTGCAAGCATCACTGTGTTTTTAGAAGAAAACCCTAGCCACAGTGACACTGTTTCTAAGGGTGACTGAGAAATTTATCATTTGGATTGTTTATCTCATGACCTGTTACTTGACAAAAACTCTTTGTGACTATGAAGGTTAGTTCATTTGAAAAAGCTAAGGGCTTTCTTTCTGCCTGTGTAATGGCATTGGTTAACAGCCTCTATTCCATTTGATTTTGAACAAAACAGGCTTCTTATGATTTGGATGTTTACTGATGACAGGTCCTTCTAAAGTTCAACAATTCATATGGTTTGCAAGTTTGAAATGAGCTCCTTTATCAGGCCAAACTCCCCTTTCCTTTGAGCTTATCATATTTCCACTATACTCCTGTTATGGTCATCAATTACATTCATGAAACCTGAAGATATTGTTTCATTGTTTCAATAAAGGCAAACCTGGACTTTTGCAACCTTCTGAGTCAACACTGGCCTGCACCCTCTCCTTATGGATGAAGGAGGCGCCCTAACCCTCTGCTTTTGTAATGAAGGAGGTTACGGGCCTTGACAATTTACCATTTCGCTGAGACGGTGGCGACCCTTTCTTCTTGTGATTTTCATCTTTGGAAAGAATTTGTAAGATACGATGAGTGACTTTTGTTTTTGGAACCATCTGAACTTTGTACATTTAAAGGCATTGTTCCTCTATTGTAAACTCAAACATTTACTCCATGAGATGAAATATATTTCCTGTCTTTGTAGAACCATAGAACTCTTGTGAAAAACCTAATAGTCGTGACTTGGGATTGGATTTTATCTTGATCTTTGAATCTAGGGGGTGGTGTGGCGCGACTTAAGGCATTTGTCAATTTCATTTGCAAAGTAAGGGATCAGTCATGGTAGGTCTGTTGCAGATGGAGGTTTTTTGGCTTTTTGATGATTGCCAAAGGCGAAATGTCCTAAGGCGCCACTTCCTAACATAGGGGAGACTTTTGAAACAGATGTGGATTTGCCTTTTAAAGCTGATGGGCAGGCCAACAAGGCTGAAGCTAGATAGGATTGTGATATGAGGTTTTGATTTCGACATGGGCGAACTGAAAAGGTAGAAAGGTGAAAAAAGTTTTAGGAGGTTTTTCTGGATGACATATTGACATAAGGAAATCAGTTTCTAGAAAACTCAGCTGTAGATATAGTCATCACTAACATGTAAAAAATATTGATGGCTAACGGTGAGGGCTCTCTCAAAGGGGGTTTATGATTTTGAATAAAGATAATACTAGATGGCTAACTCTATGAATTGTAACTTGGTTTTTGTATGATTGCAGGTTGAAAAATGAAGGCTTGCTACCATTGGGCTATGGAGTCAACATCAGTACTCTTAATGACAGTCTTTCTTCACATGGAAGCTGAGGCAGATAAAGGTATTTAATCAAGATGATTCATACACACAATATAAAGAAAACACAGTAATTTCACCCCTAAAGGAAGTCATAGCATAATAGTATTAATTCTGAGTAATTAGAGATAAAATCCACTGCAAGTGATTAGACATAAAGATACATAGCAACAACACATTAAACACCTCATGAGAATCTCAGGTCTGGAAGTAGAATGTCACTGTATATTACTGATAATGGAAAAAAACATACAAGAAACAATTTGGTGCAATATTCTCCAACCATTTTCTCTTCGATGTTTAGTCTATAAATAGAAATTAGTTAAAATGTAGATGATCTGCCTAGCTGGCTAGATCTTCGAATTCTACTCTGACCCCTATCATGACTGAAACTACTAACTTAAAAATAGAAAAAGGACAGCTATCCTTTAGGAAATCAAACTCCTAATAGGAATCTATCTCCTATATATTACATTCGGTTCTCCTAACAGTGAAACAATTACATATTATATATCACATGTTCGAGGGATAATTCACCATCACTTTACATATTTAAAACACCCCTATATCTGTGGAACACAATCCTACTTTTTAGGAATGGATAACCTTCACTTTAATCAATGTTTTCACTGATGAGTTGGTTGTGTCACACTCCTTTTGAGCAATGAATCTCTGCTGATATGTTCCACTGAAATGTTGGAGGTCTCCAACTGGCTAATGTGCTGTTGGAATGCTAACAAATCTTCAAAAATCTCCTCGCTATGAAATAGGGTAGTTAAGGCAGTTTCGTAGCGAGTTTTCGTAGCGTTTGAAAACTTGCTTTTCCACCTATCTCATTGACATCTTTTCTCTTCAAACACCTTTACTATGCCAAGACACCTTCAAAACAATCAATCTCCCTCCATAATACTTGACTAAACTGAATTTAAAGGCAAAAATGCACCTACATAAAATTTTGTAGCGTTTTTATGGCCTCAAGCCTGAGGTACGCTACAAATTGTCCAAAAAACTAGAATTTTCCGAGTTCAAGATTGTCTTCAAAAATTGATCTCCAGAGGTAAATTTTAGGTTCTTTGTAAGTGATGAACCTCATAAAACATATTCAAACTCAATTTTTTACTCCTGTGGTGTTTCATCTTCATTTACAATCAATTGGCTGATGGGTTCTTCTACCACTTTCATTTTCAGCCCCTTCTTTTCTAACTCCACTTGAATCAAATCCAACAGCTCCTGAAGATCTTCAAATTGATCTTTTATTGCTCTGTTCTTGGAATGTAAGTGCAAGTTTATCTTCTTAATGTGTTTAACCTCCCCTCTTAATGGTTGAATGCACTTGAGCAACATTTTTGTATTGTCCAAATTTTTTGAAACACTTGTGACTTTCTCTTCCCATATTTTCCTCATCAATTAAAATTGAACCTTCTCAACTTTGTGCTTATTTACCTCTAGTTTTAAAACTATTATCTCTTTACCTGCTTCCTTCAACTTCTCTTTGAGGGTTTCTATCTCCGATTTTTCAATTATTTTATCTTTTCCATTTCTTTTCCTGATAACCAGTTCCTCCTTTGTTGATGGGGACGAATCTATGATGATTGTTGGCTAAGAAGCTTCATTGATTTTCTCAGTCTCTTTGCTTTCCATGACCTTATTTTCATGTCTGGTCATTGGTTTCCTTGGTTGAAATATAAAACTAGCATCATCACCTGCAAAATCTAGTTTTTTATTAGTCTTACCTTTCTTCAACTTTATTCCTCCATCTTCAATGTCTTCATCTTGAACAATTGGTGACTCTTCAATGTCAATTGAATGAAGGATATCCTCCAAATTACCTTTAGCCAATTTCTGGCTTCTAGTGACTCTCTTTCTACCTTTTTTACTGACTGTATGCTTCTGTTTTGGAGGTGCTGCTTGAGGTGTGTCAGTCTCTTGCACAGGTTTCGTTCCCGTGTTGACTGGTCCTGCAAGAGATGATCTATTTTCTTCTTCAACTTCTTCTTCCACAACTGGTGATGAAGTAGTTCTAGGCTTGGAGGATTTCTTTGGAGTGACCACATCAATTTCATAACCACTCATGAACAAAAAATAAATCCAATATCTGTCTAACCTTCTCAATTCCTCCAATACTAACAACTTAATTATACCACGATGAAAAAGACATGTCTCACTGCCCTCAGTCTTAATTTGAACCTTATCTAACATTTTATCTAAACTTCTGTATAAACAGAAAGGCAGGTCAAGTGACTTCCTACCTACAAAATGCAGAAGAAGTCTGAGATGATAGGAGTAGACCATGTGAAACCTTCCTTGATAGGTAAAATAATTTTGAATGACCATCAATAGCTTTGCATAATTCTCCTTCATGAAACTCCTAGGGATAGCATTTCTCAAATCAACTTCACTGTGTTCTTGCTTGAACGGGAGACCGACTTACCCGAGAAGGCAAATCGACTCCTTCATGAAACTCCTAGGGATGACATTTGTCAAATCAACTCCACTGTGCTCTTGCTTGATAAACTCTTTACAATCCTGTGTTGTGAATTTGATACCTTTAAACCACTATTCACCACCTCTAGGGATTCCTGTAGTTGATGAGATTCTCTTTGGTGTCACTGCAAGGTTCAGAATTCCAACCTTTGAAGCCGTTCCTATGAAGTTAGTGGCAAAATCCTTTGAAACCTGTAAATGAAAGCCTTGCAACCTCTGATAGAATTGAAAGCAACCAGTCCTTCTGAAAACCTCCATGGTAGTTGGGTCTTCATTGATTAAATTCATATCCATGGGCTCAAACTTGAGAAAATGACCACCCTTATTTTTTTTCCTTCTTGCATCCATGAATGCTTTATATTGTTCACTGCCTCGCTTGCTGATGACACCTGCAGAATTCAAACTTGCCAGCCACCTACTTGGCTCGATGAAGCAACTCTCCAGGGATCGACTCATATGCAAAGATAAAGCACAATATTCCAAAAGGATAATTGAGGTGAGGTTTAATAGTTTAAGTGACAACATCGAGCTTCAATCATAACACATGTAGGCAAAAAGGTAATGATGACATCAAGCACGACTATGTACATTTAAATTTATCATAAAAACCTTGAATGACCTCCACCTTTACTGCCCTAATGATAAAATGACACCTCATACAACTTATGACAAGCTAGGTTAGAAAATGGATTTTCGTAGCGAAATTAGTTAAGATTCTAACAAATTCGCTACGAAACTATTAGGTAGTTTCGTAGCGAAATTTGTTGTTTTTCTGTGTAAAACGCTATGAAAATTTGAAAAACTGACAGATGTGTACTTTTGAGTCTGAATGCATGGGGAATGACAACTGACATGGTATGGGACTGATTTGACATGAAATAGCATAAATGAAGGTGATCTCAAAACTTAGGATAGGCTTAAAAATGCAAAAAAATTCCTATACCACCTTCAAACGGCTTATGAGACCTTATCCATTTGGTGAGTGACCTACATGACCTAATCAAGAAATGTTTCACAACTTAATGAGTGATAACAAGTTGTTCGGAAGCTATTCAGTTTCAGGAGTTGCAGGTGCAAAAAAAAATAGAGAAGTGTTGCATGCAAAACATTCCAAAGGTACCAAATCGGGATAGATTTAATTTATTTCTTGTTGAGAGGGAGTGTTGAAATTTGCAACAAAAAACAGTGAAATTGGCAACTAGAAAGGACAAAAATTGACCACATACTGCTGTGGGATTCCAGTCACACATGAGTGAGGAATTTAGTTACACATCAGTGCTCAATGTGGGCGTCTAATTTATTTATACCTTAAATAAATTGGAAATTAAATTGTAATTTCATCTCATAACAAGTTGTATGAGTTAACTAAGTCAGAAATACTGAGCTAGCTCAAGAAATTTTGAGTTGAGGGTCAAAGGTGAGGCATGTAGAGTGATTCTATTCTTTTGGGGGTCCAGTTGCAGTTAATGCACTAGTGTGGTGCATGTGTAACTGCCAACTCACTAATTCCTGAGTTAAATCACTTTGTTGAGAATGAAAAAGAAGATGATGGAGCTTAGTGAAATGAAGTCGCCTTCACTAAGTGGGCCGCAGGCAAATTCTGGCGCAAAGTCTATTTTTAGACTATGTCTATTTTTAGACATACGGAGCATGATTCGGGGATTCCAGTTGGAGATTCTTGAAGCATGCGACATGTTGGTAAAAATAGATGAGACTCATATTTTTAGGTCACAAGCTATTTTTAGACTGCCTCTCCTAAAAATATGGAAGTCAAATATTATTTACCCTTAATAATATTTTGACTATAAACAGCAGTTTACTCTCTTGGAGCACTTCAGTTCGAGTCATGGAGGTGGCTCATGCAACTGACAGAGGAATCATGTGGTTCCTAGGGTTTTATGGCATCTTGCATGGTTGACTTCAGTTGGACTTCAGTGACAGAAGTTTTGGAGGAGTTAATGAGACAGATAGTGGAGTTGTGTTCTGTTTATCTTAGTTGAACTAGTTGAGATTAGTTTAACTAGCTAATCAATTAGTTATGAGTGGAGTGAATTAAATATTATTTAAGTCATTAATTAGTAACTCATTAGTCAACTCAAGAACACATCAGTTCACTACAGTGCATGATCAGTTCAGTGGAGACCAGTGAAAGAGGTAGATGAAAGGGTGAGTATAGCTACCAGTTGGAGGATCAGTTGTGCATGAGATTTGCACCACACTTGGAGGAATTGTCCATGACAATTATGCAGCTGCTTTAAGGAGAGATTCAACCTGGATCTTCATATAACTGAAGATAAGATTGCTTAATAGATAGTAAAGTCTCAATAGTGAGTTTTGAACTGGAAGGATTTGTTCCAAAATCAGCAGATTGTGGTGTGATTTTAAGGAGAAAGCACTGAAAATTTAGAGAGTATTGTACTTGCTTTTGGTTACATGATTTCTCCATTATAATAGGCACAATAGCTGCGGTAGGTTTCAGCTATAGGCTTACCCCATACATATCGAAAGTTAATGTGTGATTGCCCTGATGTGTGATCGCCTATTAGATCTCCGTCATCCTAATTGTAGATGAGATTATGTGTTGGTATGCAATTCAAATTGATGCACCTAAAGACCTCCATTGAATATGATTTATTCAAATTAATTTCTACAA